>JALPCB010000015.1:0-179754 GCA_026538395.1 Cryptococcus sp. GC_Crypt_3
CATATTATCGTATCAAAATGTACACCTCGTATCGTCAAAACGTGATCTTCCCCTCGCTCCCACAAACAAATCCCACCGCACTGCTGATGGCTACCCGTGAACAGTAATTCTACAGTACAAGCTACTCGACTCTAAACGTCTTACTTCATCTTCCACTTGCTATATTTACTTCTTCGACATCAACATCGCTCTCATTCACGACGTCACGACACTCCGTCGCCTCCCGCCACACACCTAGTGGAACAACTTCTTCTTTGGCTTCTCATCTGGCACAACCTTGAGATGCGTGTGGGATGCGGGCTTGCCAGGGTGATGCGAACAACACTCAATGTTCTTGACCCACTCGTCACCGTCGTCCGCCTCGTCGCCATTCAGACCAGTGATTGCTTGAGGTGGGCACGAGATAGACCCGCTGCACTCTGCCGACCCACAAGAGCACATCATGTCGTCCTTGCCACGACCGACCAGCAGATCAGAGAGCGTGCAGCGGATTGACGGCTCAACCGCCAACATGCGCATGATAGCTGATCGGGACTCTCTGGGAAGCAGCCGGAAGATCGACTCTGCCCCACCGGTCTGGAAGGTGCGTGTGGACGAGATGGACGCGGCCCGCTCTCGCTTCGCTTGCTGTTCCGCGCGAGAAACATTAGGTGCTACAGCATTCATGGGGTTTCGATGCTCGGTGTTCGGTGTAGGAGGCTGGGATGGACTTGACGAAGCCCTGTTGCGTCCGCCCATACGGACAGCGTCCTCTGGCACTTCAAGTCGCGAAGGCTGAGCAGGTGAAGGTTCGGGTAGAGTTCCCTGTCGTCGACCCGTGAAGCCATTGCCTTGGTCTCGGAATCGGTTGGCGGGAACGCTGACTACCGAGTCACTACGTCGGGGGAAGGTGAGGTCGGAACGGTCTTTCTTCTCCTCTGCATCTCGGATGTGCAAGTCCGCCAGGGACTGCCTGTTCAACTCCTCTGACGAAGAGCTAGAAGTTCGTCTCATCTCGTCTGGCGACGCCGAGCTCTCTTGTCTCAGCTCAACGGCGGTGCTCGCGTTCGACGTGATTGATGGGGCGCGGAAGACCGGCAACGTGCTCGTCCCATCAGACAAGAGGCCGTGAGGACCACCCATCTTGTTCCTGTAACCATCGTTACCGTTGACGATGGAGGGCGCCGGGGTAGGGATATTCGGCTTCGTGCACAGTTCGGGGTGCGTGTTGACATAAAGTCTGTAGCTCATGTCCGTCTTGTAGTCAGGAATCTTCCATGGGAATCGACGGAGTATCATGCACATAAAGATGATGGCAACAGACCAGACATCGGTGAGTCGAGGGTCGTACGACTCTTTCTGCAGGACCTCGGGAGCAAGGTAAGGGTCGGAGCCGACCACGCCTGAAGCGGGGATTTGATGCTTGCCTGGGTAATGGAAGACAGTTGCTGTACCGAAATCGATCAACTTGACGATGTTGTCTGCGCTCATGACACAGTTGTCAAGCTTGAGATCTCGGTGCGCAAGACCCATAGAATGGAGATAGTTGACACCGTCGATGATCTGGCGATACACGCAGTAGATCTCGGGACGCGACATCTTACCTGACATCACAACGGAGAAAAGATCGTACGGTGCGTACTCCATGACCTATCGCAACGTCAGTAATCGCTCAGTCATATTTGAAAACTGCTCACCTCATAAAAGTGGTTGTGATCGAAAACAATATCCACCGTTTCAATGACATTGACGTGTCTCAGCGTGACACCAACGCAGAATTCGGCTGTGACCTTCCGTTGATATTCCTTCTCGGACTCGCCCTGCCTCCTTGGTCTGAACTCCTTCACGGCGTACATGGTACCACCAGTTTTGCTGTTGGCCTTGATAAGCCTGACCGTCCCGCCTGCACCGGAACCCAGCACTTTGCCCCACTTGCCGTACTTCTTCGACAAATGCGCATGGGTGGCTTCATGTAGCGATGGATGGGTGAGCGCAAGCACAGGGTATGGCACGCCTGGGAATTCGCCTGCATTTTTAGGTGTAGCAAAGCCGGGCGTGGACAGAGGACTGAGAGCTGGAGAAGCGGTACCTGACACTGACTGGGCGTGCGGGTGAGGATCGGCTTCTGTCATGTGCATCGTGGCCGTTCGACTGGGCGCCGCGCTCGTCGCTCGAGACTCCGTAGGCGTCTTCGATTCGTGCTTCGGCTTCTTCTCCTTTTTCTCGTTGTGGTGGCCAAAGAAGCTCGCCAAGCTCGAGTGGGACTTCTCTCCTTCCTTATCGCGATGATGATGACGCATAAAGCCCATCAAGTGTGACGTGTGAGCGCCATCTTTGTCCTTGATCCCGTGGTCACGAGGGGTCGAAGCGGCTGTCCCACCCGAAGCACCCGAAGCGCCTGAAGCACCTTGAGGAGCAGCGAGACCGTTGAAGCCGCTGCCACGTCGCTGCATGCCAGGCGTTGCGGCACCAGTGGCGGTAGGCGATCCCGGCACAGATGGGCCAGGTGTCTCGTTGAGGTGGGAGTGCAGCGCTTGTTGGGCTTGAGATCCATGCTCAACATGCTTGACCTTGTCGTTGTGGCCAATGTGGTGATTCAAGAACCGACGCAGATCGTGAAGAGGACCGGCATGGTGCTTTGCGTGCCGAGTTGATGTCGGAGAGGCGTGTGGACTTGACGGAGCGGTCTTCGACGTGAGAATTGGCCCAGCATGCGGGTCGTCGACGTGATGCGCTGCCGGTGACGCTGGCGCACCCGGCGTTGCAGGTGTGAATGAGAGACCGGAAGGAATGTTTGGTCGATGTTGCGAATTGTGGTGCTCGGCATCACCGTGTCGCGTAGCAGGTGAAGCGGTTCGGGTGGACGCTTTGACGGTCTGAAAGGGTGAAAGGCGTTAGCTCGCATCCTTATTTCCATGGTCCAGCAAGATATCGAAGTATCTGAGCCGTGCAGCGCACCACATGAAAGAATGGTAAAGGAGGCGGGGTCTTCTTGACCGATCTGCCGCCATTCCATGCGTTATACCATTTTTTAGATTGGACAAGGTCGTAGGTTGTGGACACGCCGGAGCAGGAGGTGGAAGGTTCTATAGTCATGCCCACAAAATGCGTATGATGTAACGAGTGTGATATAAGATTAGAGTGAAGATTTGTGAGGATAATTGAGATTGGGGAGTCTACCCGGAATTGGGAGGAGATGCTTTCCGAAGGAGCCACACTACAAAACATGGCTATCCAGCCGCGCAAATCTTTCGGGATAGGCCTGCAGCAGACGTGGTGGGAAGTGGAATGAAGGGGAGCGAAGCAGGTAGGACAAAGGTGGAAACGCGCGGATGGTGGTGTAAGAAGCAGACTTCTGCCGAATTGTCCGGATCAAGGGATGATAAGTGGAGAGACAGGAAGTCCGGTAGATACCGCTTATAAGCCTCGAAGACAGGCGATACAGTGTAGGATAGAGTGAAAGATGTTGGGTTGCTCGCGCATCCTCCAAGAGGCGATGGCCCGCGCCAAGCATGATTATCGGGCGGGTTTGCAACACGCCACGATCAAGGACCCAGATAGGTAGATCCATGACGATCTCGTCTTCCGAGACACACAGAGCGGACAAGGTGCGGAATGACAGCTGCGGTAGCGGAAGAGATGGCCGACGATACGACGTAGACGGAATGAGAGATAGGAACGACGACTCACGCTTCGGTGGGGTTCTTGATCTTCGTGCCAGATTCCACCTCTACTCGGGACTTTTGTCAGCCGCTCGCCTTCGTATCCGGGTGAATGGTGTTCCTCGGTTTGCCCAAGGAGGACATTCCCACTCGCGCGTCGACTGATTGGGGCGCTGCCCGAATCGCTGCCTGTCGGGGTCGTCTCGTAGGGCGTGTTATCGCTGACTGGGGTGAGATGTTCGGGTGACGGGAGGCCGTTGTGAGCGGTAAAGATCTCTCTGCCTTCCGCCGTGACGAGGGATAGCCGGCGATTGTGTCCATCGCTGAAATTGATGGACGACAGAGGGACAGCTGGGGAGGACGACAACATTGCGGAGGAGAACGTAGGAGGTGCGTGACGGTTTTGTCGGTATGACAGTGGGTCACTGGGTATACGTGCCGGCGGTGTATGTATTTATAGTAGTAGTGTATACACAGGGTGAAATGGGGTGGGGTCGATGAAAGCCGATACGCGATACTCGGTGGATCCCTCGGTGCTGTCTTTTCGGCTATGCTATGATACAGGAGGAGGTCGCTATGTGTGCATCGACGGCGGGTGATATGGAACAAAGAGGCGATGAGAGGGGATGGGGATCAGAGGGCGGGACGATGAATGAGTAGTGAAAGTGGAAATGGGAGATGTAATGGTAAGCGACGGGATGTGGGGTGACAGGGACAACGTACTATTGCACTGTACCCAGCCCTTAATCGCGGCTGACGAATAGAAAGAATAGAAATGGGTTCGTACTGTTGTACAGTATTGCGATGTACGGCTATTACGATTGTGATTACGATTGTGCTCGAGAACCGGCTTCACCTCGGTCCGGTGACTACAACTTCTCGCCTACTGCAGAGCCAAGAATTGAGTTTGGTGACGTCGGTGTTCTTGGTTTTTGTAATCATGCACGAGTGTGTTGTGCCACGGGGGAGCAGCAGTGCACCGCTGTACAGCTGTATACGTATACTTGCAGAGGAGGATGTTGCAATCCAATACTGCGTGCGCTGTATGCAATATGGCTTTTCAAGCATCAAGCATAATTGAGTCGAGAGGGATCCACAGAGCGTAATGGTATGGTATGGTGAAATCTCGGTAAAGACGGCGGGGATTTGTGCGCACTGAGATTGCGCGACACTGCAATCATGTGCGTCCTTTACAGTTTGATGCACTTCAACGTCATGCATACAGTCTGTCTCTCTGTCTCTTTGTCTCATACATCTGTCATCATCGCACTGTATGTTTTTGGTCTACACAGCTGACCTGGTAGAGCATGACAATACCCGGATGATGGACGATGGACGATAGACGATTGCATTCTTTAGTCATGGCGTAATCAGACGCTGACGCTGATGCTGATTCGACGATCTCTTGCCGATTTGATTTCCCGCTCTGCACTCTGATCCCCACATCTCATGGTCCACATGTAGCACATGCAGCAGCAAGTGGACGTACGACGTACGACTCCATGTCGCTTATTTGCCGCGCCCCACAACGGACCGTCGGCTCGGCCGCCATCCCTTTCTATCCCTTCCATATCCTGTGCAAGCATCGCGCAACGTTGTACGCCAAGTTATATCCCATGTAAATGGTAATGCATACAGTGAGACCGCACTACATATACGATGTACCCTTGCACATGCATGTCCTCCGCGCTATGTGCTGTCGAGGTGGCTGACAGCGCAGAGCAAGCAAGATTACCACTGATCAACGTCAAAAAGAGACGCCGAGCGTGATTCTCGGCCTTTGTTACCCGCGGAAACATCGGCGTCCACTTCCACGGCCAAAAAACGCCACATGCCCGGCCGTATGCGCGAGTCAGCATTTCGTGGCGGTTGGCACTTCGTGCTGCTGACCTTCAAGCCTCGTTGATCTAGGTCGACTCTTAAAGCGAGCATAGGCAAGAAGGCGACTAGCATGGAGTCGCACATCATGTGAGAGTAGAGCTACGCCCTCTCAAGCCATATGTGCATCCTGTCTCCAACATATCATATCACTGTACTTTGCGGAGGCGATTGGTCCAAGTAAGTAGACGACAACTATGACCGAGGATCTTCTTCCTCGTCCAGCGCAAATCTGTCATCGGGGGGAGTGTACCTATATGCGAGGGAGGCAGCCATCGCCATCGCTTGCCGCTGGGAAGAGGTGTATGAGACGGCCGGACCGCTCGTGAGCTTCTCGCTCCACTCCTTCAACTCTTTCGTGTCCTGTGTGGCCAGGCCCCTTGTATCATGTCGGAGTCAGCTGACGGCAAGCGCAGGAATCAAGAGTATAAGACGTCTCCAACCATCGAGGTTCATGCCATGAGACTGTGGGAGCTGTGCATGAGCCGGAGTTGCAAGACTCACACTGCGAGTGTAGATGCAGGACATTGTGTGGAGGTCTGCATGGCGTTGAAAGCCGCCTTGCTGGTTTGGCCATCGAGCCAGGGTAGAGAGACCTCAGATGAAGGCTGGGAACTGTGAACGGAGCACGCATGAGGGTATGCGGCCAGTCTACGCATGGGGTGCTGTTAACAAGACCGACGGTAGCGCTCGCACTATAGCGAGCGTGTGGTGGCCAACTCACATCAAAGCATTCACATCTTCAAGTGGCCCGAATCGACAGAGTGAAGCATAGTAACGCCCAATTGTGCCTCTCGTAGCATTATCAAACTCACCTTCGGGGGCCCGAGACTGCGATGGAGGGGCGACTTGGATGATGCCGGTGTTGTCAGAGCGGGAAGAAGCCTCGGTGACCTGAATCTGAGTCTGAGACGGTGGGGAAACGTGGATAGTGTCGGCGATTCCAGCGTGGAGCAAACCCTCGGTGGCTTGAAGTTGAACCGGAGCGGCGACATGGATAGTGTCGCCATCCTCATCCTCATCGGCGGATTGAAGGGACGCTACGCTGCCCGTGCCACTATCAACGAGGGTGGTAGCTCGTGAGAAGTCAGCATTACTTCTATTTCCGTCCTGGCTCATCGTGTAGAGTAAGCACTGTGTGATATTGAAATTTGTTTCAAGTAGGTAAAGAAAGCGGTTGTGAATCCAGAACGAGGCTACTTATATCACCCATCAAGCGGGAAAGATCAGAATGTGTATGAGTACAGTAGGACAAAAGGCTGCACCGAAGGTGGATTTGACGCTGACATCATTCGAGAGAAGGGCGAAGGCGAGAGGCGCAAGAAGTCGAGATGAAAGGAAAGACTATTGTCGACTTCAGCCTGAAATGCACACCTTTCATACGAATGTCTCTCATTTACTACAGTGCTCTCCCGCAACATCCTGTATGACTACACCTCTCACGCTCTGCCTTCCTAGTGACGCGACTACCAGAGCTAGCACTGCTTACACCCTTCTTACCGACTCGCATTGCTTCCCTTCCTACGCAATGGAATGGCTCAAATACAATCCGACTTTCAGCGTGGGAGTACAGTCTTGAAACCCCTGCACGCGTGTATGAATCATCCTCCAGCTCATTAGGCACTTCCACGGCGCCCAGACACCCCAGCTGTACCAGTACCACTATCGGACAAAAGTCTTGAAGCCAACTCTGCGCGAGCAGGAGCAGTGCCGTAAGGGTCTGGTACAAAGGTATCGACAGCTTCCCTCATGGCCAAACGTTGCGCAAAGGTGTATGTTATGGGACTGCTCGTAAGTATCTTGTTGTACCTCTCTAGCGTCTCCTGCTTGACCGAGCGCATCATCCTTTGAACCGTGTTGGCTTCAGCTGGCAGTAGGCGTGAGAGGAAATGACATGGTGGGTGTCGAGTGCGTACGCTTACAGACAGCAGGGCATGGTCGGCATGTACGCGCCGTAGAAGCAGTACTCACGGCAAAAACCGAGCTGGATCGTCCTGCTTGTTCCAGCTCTCCTCCAACTTGTTGAAAGCCCTCTGACTGCAATCGACATCATACCAGGTATGAGTAAGAGCAACAGACGGCTTGTCATTCTCCAGCCTACACGCATGACCGTGGGCGGCAAGTCTATGCGTCGAGATTTGTCAGCCTAACGGCAAGATACCATCATGGACTCACGTCAACGCCTCATCGGACCCGAGAGGCCCGTATCCTAAGATAGAGCCGAGGTAGCCATCGAGTGTGGCGTCGTTGTGCCTGTCGCATTCCTCCTTGGTCTCCTCCCCTTGAGACGGAGTGGTAATATGGTAGGTGTCTTGTGACACGAAAGAGTCATTCTTGTTCTGGCTCATGATGTAGAGTTGCTACTAGGAAGTACGTGGAACTTGGTTGGATAAGTTGAGAGAAATGAAGTGAATGCGCAGCAAAACCGAGGTTCATCCATTATATACTGGGCGGCGAGTGGCAAATGACCAGGATGCGAGAACCCGAAGAGAAAGGGGGCGCGAGAGGCGCTTGCAACACTGGCATCGTCAGTAGCAAGGAGAAGCGAAGGGGTTTCAACGGAGGCAAGACTGTATGAACCCGACCTGATACGCATCACCTTTCATGCAGCAGATCGTCACTCGCTCCACATCATCAGGCTCTTCCGCCACACGCATACTGTACTTCACACCCTTTGCGTTTCCCGTGGCGCCTTCGCCGAAGCCAGAACTATGGCTAATATATGTTCCTACTGATTCACTTCGGTCTCCTACCTACGCATTCAAATGGCTCATAAGCGGCTCGGGTGTCGGGCCGAATCTGATACCTAGTAGCTGACTCGGGCTGGGGAGGCCGCACCGCGTATGATGCCTATCGCAATAGCCACAGTTTGCGTTCCACGGTCGAAGGGAGTCATAACTCAACGTTTGAGCTGCGCGATGAACGGCCTGGTAGTTCGCAGAACTTTCGTTGCGTGAGTCTGCGATCAGAACGCTAGCGAACGTAGGTATGCGATCGAAGACACGGATCAGTACTGTCCGTGGCACCCTCGAGGGTGTGGGTGTAAATGGGAGCTGTTGGAGTAGTGCGGTGAGAAGCGAGACGTCGCTTGCTCGTACAAGCCCAACAACGTTGCACCAGGCTACGATATGTATGGTGCGCGTCGAGGAACAACGTGTCAGACTCACTCTGCCCAGCTGTCCAGCGTGTGCGCAGGCACTTCTTCCGATGCGTCTGAAGCCGACACCCCTCGCGCGAGCAGTACTTTCGTCACTGCGGTAGGTACATGCGCGGGGTTGAACGTGGGCACAGTGTCGAAACAGCCTCGGGCAAAGTCGGCGTCCTTGTGATTGTACGCACCGATAGTTGCCGCCAGGCTACAGTACCATGCATCATTGCCATACAATAAATTCGATCAGCTCTGCCTCGAGGTGAGTCGCACTGAAGCGATGGGGTATTGTACTGTAAGTGTGTCATGGAGACTCACGTCAAGGCGTCACTTCTCAGCACGCTCTTCCTCTCGGTCCTAGCCAACCACTTGTCGGCAGCCGTCTCTGCCTTGTGGTACCTTCGTTTCGTGCGCCAATCCGAGAATCGCTTCGAACCTCTGACGAAAAGTCGACTCGTCCACGAAGATCCTTGGCTTTGGCTCGTACTTGCTCCAGTCCCGCAGCCTGTCCCCAGCTCGGGCTCCAGCGTGGTCACCGCGACCCATCGAGACGCAACGGCCACGGACGACGACCAATCGTTCGAGACGACCCCCCTCCTCTGCTCTCGCGTTGGCGGCTGGAAGGACGTACTAGCGGGATCGGATCCAGTCATTCGAGTCAGTAACGTGCCTTCGCTGGACACCGGGCGTGTTATGCAGGCGTCGTGATCGTCTCTTGAATATCTGGTACTGTTGGTACGCTATCAGGTTGACAGGAAAACGAGGCGTTGGCTGATGCGAAGACACATCAGGAGGCATGAAAACTCGCCACGTCCTCTTGGCGCTATACACCTTGGCAAGCATAAGTAATCGAACGGGCATCGTATGGCACAAAGGACAAGTGCTTCTCGCTTCTCATGACGTGACGAAAAGACCACAAAGGATCTGCAGAGGCCCAACTTTCGACTTCGGTCTCGCTCCTCCGCGCTCGCGCGTCATCAGTGCCGCAGTGTCATCACACGACTCAGCATTATTCTCGCGCTGGATCTCGTCGAACTTCAACACACTCGCTGCAAGATATGCTTGCAACGTGCCTTCGCTCCGTCGCCCATCCATCGTCGCGACGGGACCGAAAAAATAGCAAAAACTACAGCACGAGGGATTCCCAGATGGTCCCCCACTCTGGTACTAGCCTCGCGCTGCTCGACTTAGCTGCGCAGAGCAGACGGGATGCGGCGTTTTTCGAGCTCTGTGGCCGTAGATATCAGCATGTCTGTGTGGTCCAGTGTAATGTGATCATGCACAAAAACAGGTAAGATGGAAGTACAGCACATACCGTCCACCTCCTTCCGCTAGCAGGTCATCAATAGTCAGACGAGTCAGCACTGGTCGCTTCGAAGCTCCCTTGTAATGCCGCATTCGCTGTCAGTCGACTGTCACAAGTTGGTCAAACAGGTATGATGCGGATATAATAGCGATGCATCACCCAAATACAAGCGTTCACATGATTACCTTTTTCTCCCCTTCCCAGCGCTCGTTCTTTTCACAGAACAACTTTTAAAACACAGCTGACCGCAGCTCTTCTCTCTTCGACCGCTCTACGAGGTCATGTAGGTTGCGGGGTCAACGGTCTCGGGCAGTGTGGGGATAGCAACGGTGAATCGCTCCTGGATCTTCTGGAGAACCTCCGAGTCACCCTCACTGGAGACGAATGAGATAGCTGTGATATCGGGTCAGATTTCTTCCAGCCATTGCCGTAGTCGCGAAAACTCACCCAAACCCTTGGTCCCGAAACGACCAGCACGACCGACACGATGGAGGTAGGAGTCGGCGTCGGCAGGTGCATCCTGAAACAATTTTCAGTTACGTGTTTTGCCAAAGCTTTTCAGTCAGACTCACGTAGTTGATGACAACGTTGACACGCTCGACGTCGATACCACGGCCGAAGATGTCAGTGGCAACGAGAATTCGCTTCTCGAAAGCCTTGAACTGTTGGAATCGCGAAATACTGCAGGACAAAGTCAGACCACAACAAAGCCAGAACGAAGCATGATACGCACCGCTCAGGTTGGGTCAAAGCGGAGTGGATGCAGATCGAAGGGAAGTTGCACTCTTGTAGCAGGGCGTCGAGCTGGGTTGCACGAGCCACTGACTTGACGAAGATGCAGACCTGAACAGCCGTAAGTCAGCTGCCTCGATCGGAGTGTACCTGGGTGAGACCTGAACGAACCTGGTTGAATTCAAGGTTGTCAAGCAAATCGTTGAGCTTCCTGTTCTTCTCCTTCTCCTCAAGCTTGAGGAAGTATTGTTGAAGGCCGTGAAGGGTCAACTTGGTCTCGTCATCGACATAGATCTCGAGAGGCTTTTCCGTGTTGTCAGCGAGGAATCAGATATTACATTGAAGGTTGACTCACGCTTTGCATGAACTTCTTGCAGGTAGTACGGATGTCTTTTGAAAGGGTAGCGGAGAACATCATGACTTGCTTGTGGTGAGGCGTTGCTCGGAAGATTTCCTGCACATCACGACGCATGTCTGTGGACGTGTTGCGATGATTCGAGTAACGTTATCGGCGTGGAAAAGAGAGATCGGAGGCGACAGGCGTAACCGTGAGGGACGGAATATGCACAAAATTTTCAAACAGAGGCGATGTCGTGTTACACAAAGTGAAGGCCGATGAGGTCGCGAGTGGAGGAGAAAATCAAGGTAAGCATTCATTCTACATCCATGTCGGTTCCAAGAGGTGATAACGGCGTCGATGAAATCTTGAAGGGACTGAGTGATGCCTGATCGAGGCATAACGGCTCGAGCCTCTCCTGAAGGGTCATGGGCTGTGTTGAGACCACACTGACAGCCCCACCACGCCCCCTGTCCTCCCAATAACATTCTATTGGTTCGGTCTACCATCACTTGCGCGGCTGGTGTGAAAAGTGTCGGCCCGCTTGGATAGCGAGACAGTCGAAATGCCCCGTCATCAAGCGAAAGTCGGACAAGGCGATCGTCCATCGTGAAAGAATGATAAGGCGCAAAGACTAACCAAGTTGTTCGAGCATCTTGTCACACTCGTCGAGAACGAAGTGCTTGACCTTGCTGCCGTTGAGTTTCTTGTCACGGACGAGAGCCATGGTACGACCAGGGGTTCCGACAACGATGTGAGGGCACTTCTCCTTGGAGGCAAGAATCTCCTGGTCCGCGGAAATGGGTGTACCACCGTAGAAGACACCGGTACGGACATTGGGCATGAACTTCGAGAAACGGGCGAACTCGTTACGGATCTGGTAGGCAAGCTCTCGAGTGTGACACAGAATCACGATGGAGACCTCGCCGTCGACTGGCTCACTGTTGGACAATGTCAGCGCTGTTGCAACGATGAGTGCGTAGGCTTCTCGACTTACATCTGCTGCAGCGAGGCAAGGACGAAGACGGCGGTCTTACCCATACCAGACTTTGCCTGACAAAGAACATCGGTACCGAGGATAGCCTGAGGAATGCACTCCTGTTGCACTGCAGTAGAGTCAGCGCTGATGGCAAACTTGACCGCGAAAGGACGCGTACCTTCAGAAGGGTGCTCGAAACCGAGATCAGAGATAGCACGGAGGAGCTCGGGCTTGAGAAGGAAGTCTCTGTGAACGGAATTGCATCAGCGGCGTACTATCAAACAGACAGGAAAATGACACGCACCTGAAGCCAGTGGAGTGGATACCAACATAAGAGCCCTTCTTGTCCCCATCTGCTTTGGCACCGTTGGTAGCGGCAGCGGCTGGTGGGGGGGCTATTATCTCTTCGGCGGCCTCGTCGTAGTCAACGAGCTCTTCCTCATCAGGTCGGGACATTTTGTAGTGTTATTTGACTGTCATACGCCATTCCAACGCGTGCCAGGAGGACGATCAAGACGAAACAACAAAGGGAGGAGAGCAAGGTTAGGTGTAAGCCGAAGTCGCGCGTTCATTTTGGTGGAAAAGAGAGACGCCTCGTGTTGCAGAGCGAGATGCAGCGGCGAGCGGTACCCACGTTGATGCGGAAAGACGGGGAAGGAGACAGACAGACGACGTGAGTGAGCGAGTGAGTAAAGATGAAGCTAGTCAAACGCGTTGAAGAAGAACAAAGAAGGTTGTAATGGTAGTGAGAGAGAGAGCAAGGGGGAAGAAGATGACCACCACCAACGGAGTTATGGCGCGGGGATTTAGCGGGTGGCAAAAGTGATGTGCCAGTTTTCCCGGAATATCGAATTAAGACTTGAGTTTTCTACCAAAATCGAGATAGTTCTCGTATTCCATTGAAAATTACCTCTTGTGCTTGAGCGGAGTGGTGAGTGGGTCACCCGATGATGATAGGATGATGGAACAAGCGACTACGTGTTTGAACGATATTACCGTCAAAGACACACTCTCTTTTATCGGCCCCTGAATACCGACTATTGCTACAGCCAGTGCAGACCGACGCGAACGAGAGATAACCCGAAGATCCGGTCCTCGGCATCCCCCCAAGCAGATACGAGTGCAGGATACGTACACGACGGCAATAGATAATAGCAGCAGGAAGGAGGGCTATTACCGGCCGGCCGACCGATCGACAGCCAGTCATCCAGCTGTCCAGAGACAGGGGCACCGCCTTCTCTCTCTCGACCCCTTTTTTACTACTCGAACCTTTACGCTTCCTCCGCCATTCCATTCAGTACCACTGCGAGGTCTGTTACACGTACACTGCTTCCCCGCCGGCATCTTTTATCAGATCCCCCATTACAAGCCAATCCAGTTCAATCCCAATCGCGCAATAAAGGAAGAACATTACTCAATTCCTTTCTTGGCAATAGGCAATAGAATAGGTTTGGCTTTGGATTCGTGAGTCAAAGACCACATGGCTTGGCTTCACTTCACGTATCGCGTAGCGCGTATCTAATCAATGCTCGATCCGCCGTTGACCATACCAGACATTGATTGTTATAGCCCCGCGGTCCCTGTACCTCTCTCTGTCAAGCCGGCGCGCAGTCGGACATTACATTGAAGACGTCTGGACGCGTTTTGTACGCGACGTTCTTCTCTCGTTGCTTGTGGATGGCATAGAGGTGTGTCATATGATTTCTCTTTCAGTGTAGATCGCTGTGCTCATCGAAGCTGTCTTGCAATGTGTTCTCCCTCCGACGCGTCCCCCTCTCGCGCCTACCCTCTTGTCTATCATCTTCACTTTCCCCTACCAACCCCTTCCCTTCTACCCCGTATGCGCTCCTCTCCCTCGCCATGCTTGCCGCTCATCAGTTCTTGGTCGATAACGGAGGTTTGAGCTCACCACATGTCCCCATAAATCGCGTAAGCTCACATGCCGTCTGCTTTCACTCCACCCGCTGGCGATGGAAATTCTAACTTGATCACAGGCCCCGCTACATCATGTCGACACCCGGCAATCAATCCTCCCCAGCGCCGTCCGGCCAGTATGGGTATCCCCAGTTCCCATCGGATAACGGAATGATGAGCTACATGCCGCAGAACCAACAACAGCAATTCTTCCAAAACATGGACATGCCAACCTCTTCGCCTGTTCCCGGCATGTCCGGCGGAGGAGGAGACCCTGGTCCATCCTCGCTTGCACAGCAGCAACAGCAACAGCAGAACGCTGGCTTTCGTCCTCAGTTGCAACAGCAGACCGGCATCACCCCTCAGCAGATGGCGATGCTCCAGCAGTACTCCCAAGCTGGCCAAGGTCAAGCAGGTCAACCTCGACAACTCACTCCGCAACAGCTCCAAATGGCAATGGCGAGTATGCAGGCGCAAAACCAAGGAGGAAACGTTAACCCACAAGCTCTGATGGCTGCGGCGATGAGGGCAGGACAGCAGAACATGGGAGGACCAGGTGCACCAGGTCAAGCGCTGCAGCAACCAATGCAGCGACCTCAGAATGTATCAACAGGAAATATCGGTCAGATTCAGCAGGGCCAAGGAGGTGGACAACAACCAAATCCAGCTCAAGTCGCGTTTCAGCAACAGAGAATAGCACAGCTCATGCAGCAACAAGGCATGCAAGCACGCCCAAATCCCGGATCACCAGCTCGTCCGCCACTGCAACACCCTGGATCTATGCCCCCTCCTCCCTTGCCTGGTACCCCTCAGCAGTATGCTCAGCAACTAGGAGTCTTCGGGGCCAACCAGCAAGCAGGTCAAGCGATGCAGCAGCCTGGACAGCTACACCTATCACCGCAGCAGCAGCAAGCATTGTCAGCTCAGCGACAAAGCCTGCTCAGTAACCCCTCATTCCAGGCTCTACCGGCTCCGCAGCAACAGGCTTATATGGCGCAACAGCAGCAGCAATTCTTGCGAAGGATGGCAATGCAAAGCGGACAAATACATGGTCAACCGCCAAATAATGCACAACCACCGCCTCATCAACAGCCCTTCCAGCAACAACCACAGTACGCTCAATCGCAAATGAACCTCCAGCAGCCATCATTGTCGTCCTCCGAGTCATCCTATGTGATGAGCGGACCTTCCGAACAGAGTCCTGTAATCAGTCGTCAACCGACGCCTCAACAAGTCGGCACGCCGCAGTCAGCACATATCTCAACGCCTCAGCAGCCAATGTCTAGTTTGCCTCAGCACATGGCTCCGCCTCGACCTGCGTCAGCAGCGTCCCAAAGAGCTCCATCACCACTGCAGAGTAACGTTCCCGGATCCCCAGCTGGAATGGCGTCCATGAGCACCCCTCCCCCAACCGGACCAATGTATGCTGTCACTACTCCTCATAGCGCCAATGCTCCATCGCCTACTCTCTCAAACCATTCATCACATCATACCCAGCATCATCAAACCCCTCAGCCACACCCCAATGCTCAACAACCCTATATCACGTCGCCAATGCCAATGCGGACGCCAACTCCCACTCAGGCGCAATATGGTCAACAGTATGGGATTGGACCAGTCTCTGTCGGGATCAACGGACAACCCTCGATGTCTCCCCAACAGACTCAAAATCACCAGCCGTCGCCAGTCCAAGCAAACACAACCTCTAACCAAAGTCCCGCGCGCTCTCACAATCAGACACCTCCGACGGCGCTGCAGAACTCCGGGCATGGCGAACCGCCCGCTCAGCAACACGCTATGCCGCCAGGTGGCTACCCGCTCCCACCTCAACCCATCGTTCCCACTATGGAAAATCTCACTCTCCAACAACAGCAGCAAATGGCATCCGCGATGTCGATGTTCAGCCAAGCTGCCCAGCAGCAACAGAATGTCGCTACTGCGGGTCCAAACATTGGCGCTGTCCGACCGGATATGTCTGTTAGACCATCTCAACAGGGAATGATGGCGCTGCCGATGCCAAACATCAACACATCTGACTTTCCTTTCGACCCTCGACTACTGCCGCAAATCCCCTTTCTAAGCGACAACCGGTGGCGCTCGACCATGCAGACTCAGAATCCACAGATGCTTGCAGCTGTTCAACAAGCGGCGTCGCTCATGCCTTCGCTGCGACCAGACGTAGTTCAACGCATGCACGCTGTGCTGTTTCACTCGGCCAAGATCCAAGCGAGCGGAGCGATTAGACCGCCGAATGCAGGTCAAGGACCACTCCCACCACAGCTGCAACAGCAGTTTGCGCAATCCGGAATGCCTGGGTTCACCGGTCCTCCTGGTATGCAAGCTGGACCAAGTACCATACCGGCTGCACAGCAAGCTCGCATATGGGCGGCTCAGCAGGCCCAGGGATCGCCTGTCTCCGTCTCGAGTCCGTCTGTACGGCCGCCGCCACCGCATTTGCCCCCTTCTTCCAGTCTGCCCGGCTCCCCTACGCCACACAATCTGCATGCTGTCGGTCGGCCGCCCGGGTCTGGCACAAAAGCGAAGAAGGAACGGGATCAACCGCCAACTCCAACCACGCAACTCTCGATGCCGCCCCCGACTTTCATCCCAACCCACGTCGCGTCGCAACGACCTCCTCCTCACATCCCTCCGGGCGAGATCCCTGCTCCTGCCCCTAGCGCGCACGCACCACCGCCACCGCACGTCTTACCAGTCAGAGAGTGGGAAGCAGCGTTGCGGACCGATTTGCCCATCACCAAGATCGCTCCATTACCCGTCAACGACATGGACGAGGCTGCTGACGCGACATTTGGAGGTCGTCTTCAGCCCATGTTAGACAGCGAGACAAGTAAAGTCAGGCAATGGCTGGACAGAGACCTTGCATTTGCCGAGTCCGAGAAGGTGCACAATAAGCGGAATCTAGACAAAAACGTGAAGTGGGCTCAAGCGGAAGATCGAGAAACACCTTGGTGGATGCTGAGAAAAGGCGAAATGCGCATGCCGGCACCTGCGAGATTAAGGATCCTCTGGCCAGCGGACAAAGACCGATTCCGAGCGGAGCGGAGCCACAAGGGCAGATTACAGGTCAAGTACTCGCAAGCCGACCTCAAGGCCATGGCAAACGTGGAGGATCACATCGTCCCTGTCCGGCTTGACTTGGAGCATGACGTTCACAGACTGAAGGACACCTTCATGTGGAACTGTGCAGACAAAGTCATCACCCCTGAGCTCTTCGCCCAGACACTTTGTGACGATTTCGCGATCCCCCATACCCACTTTGTGCCCAAAATTATCGCTGCCATCAAGGAGCGGGTGCGAGAGTACCAAGATCAAGTCGTGCCGATCCTTCAACGACGACCAGCCGAAGCCAGTTGTCGTGGCAGATTCGATCCTGAGGGCGACGAGACCTGTCAATCACTGATTGAGGTGTTTAGACGGGCGAGGGAAGGCAGTGACACGCCACTTGACGAGGAGATCAAGACTGATCCTGGAGATTTAGAAGGTAGCTCATACCTAGAGGACCACATCAGAATTGTTTCGAGCGATTCGGAAATGCCGCAGCTAGAGGATCATGAGCCTGTCAAAGAAACAGATGGGGAACGACCAATGACGGTTGAAGAGGCTATGTCCTGTCTCCCTCTTGAACAGACGGAGGAGCTCCGAATCTTGATCAAGGTGAGACAAGCGTCCTTTCATAATGGGCAAACTAACCACATGTACGCTCTAGGTCGACATCATCGTTGGCACTCAGAATTTGTCGGACTCGTTCGAATGGGACCTCCACTCGACGGTCACTCCCGAGGAGTTTGCCGCTTCCTATGTTACCGAGCTTGGTCTCAGCTTGGAATTTGCGTGAGTTGTGACTGTTTATGTATCTCTGAAAGGTACTCACACCGTTTTGCAGAACGGCGATAGCTCACGATATCCACGAGCAAGTACTGGTACACAAGCGATCCTTATTCCTTGTTGGACACACGTTCGGAGCCGGAATTGTACCTGACGAGGACGTGCGATCGGCGTTCCTGCCGCCTGTCACTGCGACTCTGCGACGCGAAGACATAGCGATGAGCTCGTTCACGCCTATCTTCAACGAACTGCGCGAAGAAGATATCGCGCATATGGAGGCTGCTCGAGAGAAAGAGGCCAAACGAAAGAAACGCGCTGGCCGTGCTCGACGGGGAATCGTCCTTCCTGATCGGGAACCATTAAAGACACAACGATCTCTGTTGAATAACATTGGTCCTACCGGACTGCCGATGCTTACCATGACCGAAACTGCCTCGGTAGCGGTGGCGAACAACTCTTTCGCGTCCACCAAGCGGAGAGCTGCGTTGGAAGCACAGGCAAACATCAACCTTCTCGCTCAGGATCTGCCGCTGCCTCAACCTGTCTCTCCTGCACCTGTCTCGGCGTATGCTGGCAGAGGGAGAAAACAAGGTAGAGGCAGGGGCGGATATGGTCACGGCATTAGTCGCGCAAGTCCCGCATCCGATGCGTTCCGTGAAGGTTCTGTCGTAGCAGACGGGCTCACGACGCCAAGTATTCCTTCGATGATAGGCATCAAGCGATCATTCCGCGAAGACTCGACGGATGCCACTTCGATGAACGGCGGTGGCGTGTATAGCCCCGCGCCTCTACGCAAGAGAACGAATCACAGTCGTATTCCTGACTCTCCCGACGAGTTCTCCACGCCAGTCAAGATGGAGCATGGCGGTCTACCGGATCTCCAAAGGCGACAGGATGAGGATCTCGCGCTTCTCAGTGGAGATCCCGCTGTCGGGTGGCATTGCACGCATTGCGGTGTTCCGGAGTACTTGTCGGGTTACGTCAAGAAGGACAAGCAGGGAAACAAGCTGCTCTGTGCTCAGTGCGGTGAGTGCCAAAGATGACTCCCAATAATCTCTGCTTCCTGACACCGCTGACATTATGATCCGCCCTCTCAGCCGACTACCAAGCTCATAAGAGCAAGCCCCGACTGTGCACGTACAACGAGGACGAGCGTTATCACCGCGAGAGGCTGATGCGCCGTAAAGGCGGCATCCCTCCAATTCCTTCGTCAAGCGCTCTATCGCAGAGCGAGATCGCTCTTGGGGTCGTCACCGGCGATTCCGATGCTAATGCCGCACAGTCGGATATTATCATGCAATCTCAGCCGCCAGCAGAGCTTGAGCATGCTCAATCAGGCTCGATGACTATCTCGCTCCCATCGGGCCCGATGGGGCGATCCAAGTCGCGATCAACGTCGAGAAGCACTACGCGCAGCTCGTCTATCCGTTCTTCGCGAAAGAAGGGCAGGGGTCTGAACGAGTCTGATAGCGACGATGACGACGAGGATGATTCCGATTCGACTTTCGCCTCCAGTCGGGACAGAGGGAGGACTTCGAAGCGGAGGCAAAGTGGACAGCAGCCTCAGACCCCTGCCAGGTCTGTCTCGGCGACGCAAACGCATTTGGGCGGATTGGGCAAATCGCCCATTGCCGGCCTCGGGACGGGCTCGCCCAGTTCTGGCAAGAAGCCCGCTGTGGAAGTGAGTACAGCTGCCCCTCTACTATTGACTGCGCGGCTTCTCGGCCGACGCCGGAGCTCAGGGCGGTGACTGACATCGAGTGACGTTGTAGCTACCGCGTTGGATCTCAGTAGCGCTGGCAGAGATGCGCGCCAAATACCCTCGAGACGAATTCGGCGTCATTCAGAAACCCCGAGCGGCAGAGGCGCCTTCAGGGCCGGTCGAGTGGCGGGCGAAATGTATGGACTGGTGAGTCTTACTGGCGTCTGGTTTCCACTAGCAGCAGAATGCGATGCGATGTGATGCGATGTTGGATCAAGTCGATAGAAGCTGATATCGTATTTTTGGTATTCGCAGTCCGGGCAAGATATACTCCCTGGGCCCAGGCGAATCACTTAACAATTTCGAAGTCCACCTGAAGAACAGACAACACACAGCCAACCGGCTCACGAGGGAGGGCAAGACGTCATAAGCCATTGCCATCTCGCATATTGAGAGGTAACGCATTAAGCGGCGGAGGGCGGTGGGAAGGGCTTGGAGATATCGGAGTAACAGGGGGTTTGGCGTTTCTCGTTCATTTCATTCATTCATCATTTTATTTCATAGTATAGTTGATCATTGCATTTTTCTCTTCCTCATAATATGGGTATGGAGTGGCATAGCAAGCAGTGCAGTAGTGCAATGAATAGTAAGTCTCATGTTTGTGCGTTGGCAGAAGGCGTGGGTGGCTCTGGCAACGATGCAACGATGTCACCGGCACTGGCACTGGCACTGGCGAACAACTGTATGGACAATGTGCATGTCTAGGTCTAAATGTATGCAATGCGATTCTATCGATTCGACTCCACTTACGCAGCCTGTATCTCCTGGCCTGCCCAACGTCAATGCGCTCAGGTCGTTCCGCTTTCTTCAACCGTACTCCAGTACCCGGGCATCAGCGATACTCGTACTACTCATCAGCGGTATTGGCGGATTTGATCTTTGTCGCGACCCAAAACGCTGCCTGCGACGACGAGCCGATAATCAGTAGCTGCTCTTTCTCCAAGAGTGTGAAGATGGACTATGCTTCAGACTCACTTGATATTCGTGCCGCAACATGCCGCCTGGGATACCCGTATACGTGGTCGGTATAATGCGCGATTCCTTTTTACCCACGTCGATCAGCTATACAAGTCTTGTCTCCACCGATGACACGTATCCTGGATCTTGTGACTGTTGACGTGACACTTGTGAAGTGAGAACTCACGTGAAACTCGAAGCCTACTTTCCTGGCCAACTCCTTCACTTCATCAAGACTCAACTCGATCGAGCCTTCTCCTGTTGCCGAAGTAGTGGGCGAGTTCTCAAAGTGCCATAATAACGGTCCGATATTGATCCAGACGCCGTCCTCCTCCAGGATCGTATGTATGATTCGTAGGTAGTTCAAAACGTTTCTCGCCTGTTACCGTCGTCGCACTCATCAGCAAAACGACTTTTTATACACTTATATCTCAAATTGATTGTTGACAATTAGGGGAGCACTCACGCAATCGATGAAGAAGCAGGTGACTACAGCCCCCCACCTCCCTCTCTGCTCCACTTTACCGTCTCCCTCCAACCCAAGAAGATTCTCATTCGGCAGCGAGACATCCCAGCTGCTGGGCCCATATATCTCCTCAAAGTCACCTGCGACTAACGAAAAGTCGCCCCCTTGTCCTTGGCCCAGGACGTCAGCGGGACATACGTCCGGTATTTGGACGCGGAGCATCAGGTTGTGGAGCGTTGAAAAGTGGTTCGAGAACGAGTGCAGATACGGATAGATGGAATGCGAGTGTCGGTGTGTCGTCCTGCCACGATACAGTTGTTATCAGCGAACCATTTCAGTGAAGGCTAGAAGGCGTAGAAGAGGGAAGTGGGATACAGGACATTGGACATTGGACATTGGACATTGGACATACTGGTTCAAAACCCAATGCGACGCGATCAGCATATATGTGCTGAACTCGTTACCCTGAGAAGCGAAGCCTGGAGCGCACTCAGCTTGTCAGCCTAGTCTTTCGTCCTCGCGTCTTACTGGCTGCAAGCCGCAGAAGCAAATGCAAGACGCAGACTGGACGCACCTTTCGCAGCGATCTCCATAGCTAGCCTCCCAAGCCCACAACCAGGGACAAGCACTCTCACATCCCCTCGCTTCCTATTCGTCTTGCGCTCCTTCTCCGCCTCGCCCAAAACTTCAGCAACACTCTCGTCTTCGTCCTGTCCATCAGCTGGGAAATACTTCTCCAGCGCTTCCAGACACGGAGCATAGCACGCGTCCCGCTCAGCCTGACCCACGTCCGCCCAGTCGCGGACAAAAGACCGGAGGGTCGAGCGGATCTTATCTTGGACCATGTCCGCTTCAGCTTGTAGTCGCTTACTATCTACGGCAGACTGTTGAGGCGCCGAGTTCTGGCTATGCGAGTGGGCGTGATCAGGCGCTTGTGAGTGTGTATGCGCGTGGGCGTGAGAGTGGGAGTGGGATTGGGAGTGGGGACCGATAGTCTGGTCTGACGCCGGAGATTCAATTACGGGTCGCTCATTTGCTTCGTCGTCATCGGTATCGGGCTCCATCATATCGGCGAACACGGGCGTGGCGATCATCTCTTCGATGAATTCGGCGTTACTTCGATACATATACCGTCAGCTTGGCGATACTAGTTGGTTAATCAACATGAAGGTGCCCGTGCCCAGCACTCACCGCCGTATGCCCTCATCGACCGCATCGAGCTTATCGCGATACCCTATCATATCGAACATCCGCTTCGATTCCTTGGGCATCGACAGGAATGCCATCCGTCTAGCATGATTCGCTGACAGCTGCCGTCGATATCTCAGCTCAAGCCCAAATCTTCTACGTGTCAAGTCATGACGCGCTCACATGATATCGCATATACCCGTCAAAGGCCCGAATGACAGAACGCCAGTGCTCTCGTTCCTCCGGGGACTCGGCCATAGTGGATGCAGTTATGAGGTAGCGGCGTTTCTATCGTATAGCAGCGCTCATATACTCTGCGGCGGGTATCGGGAGCTCGCTGCTGCCACTGGTCTGTACTCGGATTCGTTGCTCGTGAACGTATCATCAATTGACTTTTATCTGATACTCTGGTACATTTCACTTCGATCCCCGTTGGTGTGGGGCTCCGACGCTTGGTGTACACGTGACTTTGATCCCGCGCTGAATGAGGCTGATACCCATGTTTTCGTATGGTGATGGTGACTGGTGAGAGACGGCAATGCTGGATTAGACCGCGTCGACCATCTCTTGTTGTTGTGTTGGTATAACATCATTGGTAGTCGTCTCAGCTCAGCCAAATCATCACATTACGATCCGCACAAGATGGCCTCTGTGCATTCCGCCTACCTCCAGCCGACCGCTCGGTCATCGCCCATCCCTTCAGAACTTCCCGCACCGCTATTATCCATCTTGCCGATCCTCACGTCGGCTATCTTGACTCTGCAAGACCTCCTGCAGCGGATACCTGGCTCGCCCATATTTCTGAGATATATCAAGTCGAGCTACCAGAATGATCCGTATAGGAGTGTCCTGGAAGTCTTGCTCGTGGCTTTTGCGCTGAGGACTCTGTTGAAAGGTCGAACGCGAGGCGATGATTCTGGGAAGAACTTTGTAAAGCTCACTGAAAAGGTGTGTCGTGACCTTTATGGCCGCTGTACAGCGCTAAATCTGGATATCAGGAAATCGATGAGCTCGTCGACGAATTCACGCCTCAACCCCTCGCGGACCGGGAAGAAGGAGCAGACACGTTCACTTTGTCCACTGTCCCGGTTATCCATGGTCCAAACGGCGTCAAAGTCAAGATCTCGCCAAATGGCAAGACTGTAGGTCAACGATTCGGCAGACAAGAGGCCACGCGCTGATTTATTGCAGCTCACGAATCTTGTCACGCCCAACTGGACTGGTATGGTCGAGAATGAAAAGCTCAAACAAGTCGCGGTTGACACTCTCCATGTTTATGGAGTTGGCACATGTGGACCCACCGGATTCTACGGGTACATTGGTGCGCGCATCTCCATTCTCTCGTCGTGACGTAGTAACGCTTACGCTCGGTTGCGCAGATATCCACGAACAACTCGAGATCGATCTCGCCAAATTCCTCGGGACCGAAGCGTCCATCATCTACTCCCAGTCATTCGCGCTCGTGTCTTCTGTCATTCCGGCCTTTGCCAAAAGAGGCGACATCATCGTGGCGGACCGCGGGGTAAACTTTTCCATTCAGCGAGGTCTGCAAATCAGTCGAAGTCAGATCAAGTGGTATAATCATAACGACATGAAGGATCTCGAGCGGGTTCTGCAGAGCGTCGAGAGAGAGCAGAAGAAGAAAGGGAGAAAATTGACTAAGCGATTCATCGTTTCCGAGGGTATCTTCGAGAACGACGGTTCCATGGCGGACTTGCCGAAGATCGTGAGTCGCTCATCGCCATCGTCACTGAGTTTCATATGCTCATAATTTCATAGATCGAGCTCAAGACAAAGTACAAGTACCGCTTGATGCTGGACGAAAACCAGTCGTTCGGTATGGTCGGTGCTCACGGTCGTGGCCTGACAGAGCATTATGGTGTCCCTGTAGGTGTGATTGACGCATATTTTGCTCGCATGCTGACTTACCGCACTCAGGCCACCGACGTCGACATGCTTCTTGGTTCCATGGCAACTGGCCTCGCCACGGGCGGAGGCTTCTGCGCTGGTGATCGAGTCGTCTGTCAGCATCAGGTGCGTGTAATTTTACCGTTCTTCAAGGCGTACAATTGACCTTTATGTTTCAGCGTATCAACTCGTCGGCCGGTGTTTTCTCGGCGTCCACCCCCGCCATGCTGGTTACTACCGCGTCTGCCGCCGTAGAGATGCTTACGAACCAGCCAAGTCTCATCTCTTCCTTGCAGGCCAACATCCAGGTCTTCCGCCAACAGCTTGGCAAGCTGGAAGCTTATCCTCCAGTCTCAGGTGCTCCGCCATCCCCTCCATCCGCAGCGGCATCTATAGCGGGAGCGGAAGGATCTACTTCGGGCAGCAACTCTTCGCTCATGCCACCTCCTTCTGTGCCCAACAAGGATGCTCTGATCTCTATACCCTCCCATCCCTCGTCGGGATTGATTCACATCTACCTGATGAACCCTCCCGCGACTTTCGACGAGGAAGAACGTCTACTGCAAGATGTCGTGGACGAAGCGATGAATACGTCCAGCATACTCGTGACTCGAGCACGAAGATTGCGCGGACAGGAGAACTTTGAGATTGAGCCGAGTTTGAAGATCTGCATATCGGGGGCGCTGAGCAAGAAGGAAGTGGAGAAAGCGGGCCAAGGACTTAGACAGGCTTTGGTCAAGATCTGCGGTAGTGAGTCATTTAATGTATCGCTGCTGCGGTATTCGAACATGGGCTAATCTGTTTGCCTATTATAGAGAAGCGATAGAGCTAGACGCTCTTGATGTGTGGCCGATCAGATATGGTATACACTTTATAATGCATCGACTAGATCTCAGCGGCCATGCGTCATCTCGCTCGAATAGGTCTTTTCTTTCACCGTAATGTCATCGACGCCATTTAACCTTTGAGCTGAAGTTTTTCGCCATCCTTTGATACCAGCGAGGCAAGACCAAACACCCTGATCATATATACTCACCACCGACCCGCTATTCTTATCACCTCGCCCCCAGCGTTTCTCTTCCTGCTCTCCCACTACAATACTCCCCATACTGACGTTCACACCACTACTCAGACTCATCAGTGCCGACTCACGTTCTTAACTGAAACGAATTCCAACGTCTACCCTTACTGATACCACACAGCGATTCGGAACCGACTCCACCCGTTTCACCTTCAAGCTCCGCGTCGTCGTCGACCGGATACTGGGACGGAGTTCTGGCTGCGTAGGTTTTCGTGTTGGTCCATTACGACTAGCAGGATTTGAACAGCTTCAGATAGGCGAGTTCATCAGTATGTATACTGATATCTGGTTTGTGCCGCAGGGCTACGGACATGAGTGCTCCAATGACGGCGCCTGACGAACAAGAGCCGAGTGCGGAGGAATGGCAAACTGCCTCCAAATCTTTTTACGAGCGCGGCTCTCGAGCAGGCTTGGACCCTATGGCGTTGAAATCGTGAGCCCACAGTGGGACTGAATTGCGAAATGGCATACTGACCCATACTGTATCTACTGTACCTTTGGGAGACTGATTCTCACGGCTGGGGCATACCGCCATCTTGTTGAGTTTTCTAGCGGTGATTCCGAGGAGGTTGCGCAACGTTTCGATACCGTGCCTTCCACAGTGAGCAAATGGGAATTCGATGATTTCGCCAAGCAACCTACCTGGCCAACTCTGGAGAATTTGAACGCGCCGACCGACGTCGCTACGTGAGTGAAGATCTCCATTCCAAGCTCCAGCCACATGGACAATTGGCTGCACCGCGGATTGTCTTCAAATTTTGATGATTTCGGCTGACGCTCGGCCTACTATCTTATTCTCTTTCTGGGCTGACGAATGAAGGGGAATCACCCAGATGTTCGAAGCTCCTGGGCCGGGCGGGGATGATTATCGCGAGAGGACCCTGGCAACCGTCCAGAAACTGCGCCGCATCATAGCAGCGGAGATCTCTGGAGCGAACACAATGAGAGAAGTGGATGACTCGACGACCACCGCTCCGAAGTGAGTACACCAGGCTGATAGTGGCGAATGCGAACGGGAAGTGTGCATGGAATGATCATAGACGGTACAGTAGATGCACTTTCTTTGTAGCTCGTAGTCCGTACAATCAGCATGCAACGGTAGCGAGCCTTGAAGGACCTTCCCATGCACCAAAGGTTTCTCTGGTCATGGTAGTCCGACTTGTCTGTATGCTTATAGTAAACATGCATACTCTGGTCTCTGTGCTTGTTGATTCAGCCATTCCAGCAATCGACCCAGCCTTTTCTGTGCGTTTTGTATTTACGCAAACAGCAACTTTGTTATCCGCGCACGCCACATTGCCACTCACCCAGTCACTGATTAATCATACATCATACTGTACCTTGGCGCGCATCCATCACATCATTGCTCGGGTACACATCTCTCACACCCAACACCCATTATCGCTCATTGCTCGCTACTTACTTCTACAACTTCCACTGTCAATCGTCCCGTACTTGTCAGCTCCTACTCTTCCCTTCCAACTGGCTCAGAGACGCAGACAGAGCGCAGAACGACGAACAGATCGCACTCCTTTCTCCTCCGGTATAAAGCTCGCACGACCCTCTTCAGCGCTTCGCATCAACGTTGTCAACCGGCACTAGTCCTGTCAGACGTATTCGATACTGCGTCTCTTCCTTTCCTGATTTTACTGTGACCTTACCAGACAGGTTCTCTCAACATGGTACGCCCCGTTGCGCACTCTACCAGTCCGAGTGAAGGTCTATAGCTGACTCACTTCTTCACTTGCCTACTTATAGTCGACCGCAGCAAAGCGCCGTCTGATCAGAGACTTTAAGCGACTCGCTTCCGACCCTCCTATCGGTATATCAGGCAGCCCCAATCCCGACAACATCATGATCTGGAACGCGGTCATATTCGGTCCCCGTAAGTATAAGTACTTCAACTCTCCTTTGCAGCCAAGCTGCTTATCAACATTCGATGCTGATTGCGGATTGCTGACTGCTCTCGCTCCGCTCGTAGCCGACACGCCCTTTGAAGACGGCTCGTTTCGCCTGACACTGACCTTCTCCGACGCCTATCCCAATAAACCCCCAACGGTGCGATTCGTCTCCAAGATGTTCCACCCCAACATCTACGCAAATGGGGAACTGTGCTTGGACATATTGCAGAATCGCTGGAGTCCGACATACGATGTAGCGGCCATTTTGACGAGTGTGCAGAGTTTGTTGAATGATCCTAATCCCGCAAGGCGAGTTGCGTTCTCATTCGTTCTTCGTCCTATACTGTGAAGAATCTACGCTTGTACTTGACTAAAGAAGCTATGAGGAACGTTGTGCTAATCTACAACCACTCTACAGTCCCGCAAATGTCGATGCTGCTCAACTCTTCAAGGAGAACTCGAAAGAGTACGAGAGGCGCGTAAAGGTGCGTTACATCCATGCTATGATATTACCTATCCGTCTACTTGTAATATGTTCGAGGACGACGTACTGACTGAGCGCAATTTAGGCAACCGTCGAGTTATCCTGGCTTGATAATCCAGACTCGATCGAGGAGGCGGAACCATCATCATCCGCGCAGGCGCAAGCTGTCACTGCCTGAGGGACGAGCGTAGATTGGCTGGACGCAAGAGAAGCCGGCCCGGTCGTCCTCTGCGCTTCGACATATTACCAAGAGCAATGAGAACATCGCCGAGATTGACGACGAGGGAAAAGTCTCAGTATACCGAGTGCCGAGTGGAGAAGGTTGCACTACGGCCTAACATCGCTGAGCCAGAGAGTAGGGGGAAGGGGGACAGTGTCATTTGTATTAGTATCAGTATCAGTATCGGTTCCTTCTCCTCCGTTCCTTCGCAGTAATCGTCAGCACTCATTCGTCCCATCCCATGCCAACCCATCCATTCCATCCCAATCTATAGTTTCTGTCTCCCATGCATCTGTCCCATTCACTACGATCACTACCACTATATTCACTCGTGCGCGCATCTAGCTGCACCAGGTGTCTCGCGCGATTGCAGGTTGTATGTGCATGACGGTTGCTACACAAGCTATATCTACCTAGACTACATCACCATGATGAGGAATACAACAAGATGAGAACAAGCGGAGCAATATGCAATGAGGCAGTGTCCGCACAAATACAATTCAAACAGCGGATCAGGCAACAATCAACACCTCCCCTCTTCCGCCTACAAGCGCTAATCGAGTCTTGTAAAGAACTCTGACATGCTCCGTAGAGTCGACTAACCCAACAGCAGCCTTGCCACCGGTGGCCAAAGCAAGCTCTTCATCTATGACAGACGGTGCTCCATTCGTACCGCCATCATCGGGTCGACGCGGCGATACGAGTGGGATCCGGACATTATGAAGCCATGTTCGCAATGCCAGGGCGTGCGAGGCATCGCAGTACATCCTAAGCTGATCGCCAGCTTCAAAACGGACCGGCTTCGTATCGCCATCAGATAATCCGTCTGACTTTACAGTAGGTTCAGCTGTACTGACGCCCTTGAATACATTTGACATGCGTGGGACTGGGACATTGTCATGCGATTCTAGCGGTCGAGCGGACGGCAGGTCGATGAACGGGTCTGGTTTGGGACCGGAGAACGCGTATGATATCGGCCCGAAAGGTTGTGAGTCATCCAGATATAGCGGATAAAGGAAGATCTCGACAAATGCCATGAGGAGGTCTTGCGTCCACCTCACTATCGGAGGCTTGGTGTCCGGGATTGACAAGGAGTATTGATCTGCAGAGGCTAGACTCGCACGAGACGGCCTAGGCACGCCAGCGTATGTCGAGGATGGCGGATCAAGCGGATGGTTCAGCGTCGGTACGAGTACTGGCCCATGAAGTGGTATGAGCCAGTAGACCCTTGCGCGAGGAGCGGTGTCAATATACGCCGGTAAATCCGGGTGGAAGGGGTGAGGAGAAGCGAGATAATTTCGAAAGAGCTTGAAATCCGGTATCGGAGCGGACGCGTGCGCTTTCTTTCGTTTCTTCTGTCGAGGTACGTATCGAGCCGGATGTGAGTATGGCTAGTGTACACGACAGAAATCAGCTGTAGTGCATGCACTGCGGCGTCAGGAATAGAATGATATGATGCGGAGTGACTCACGAGAGGGAGGAATGTCCAGATTCGACCGTAAGAAGAATCGCCCCGGATCTCTGCCCTCCACCACTTTTTTCGCCGTTTCGCCTCTTCTGCCCACTCCTGTGTAACTACATCATGGCGTGCGGAGTCGACCGCGTTAACGGCTAGCCCTGTCGATACTGATTTCATTGGTGCGTCGGTGGGTATCGGCATGGTATCGAGCGCTACAGAAAGCGGAGATTGGGTTTCCGGTCCATCGCCGATCAGATCGGTAGCGCGGAATTTCCCCTTTCTCAGTTTGCGGATGTAAGCCTGCTCGACCTCTACTGGGGCTGTCGTTTCGCTATCCTGACTGCTTGCTAGAGGATCAGGAACAACAGACTTGCTCCGGCGAGTCGCTAACACGGTGCGCCAAGCGGACTCGAACTCTTGCAAGTCGTCGAGAACTGGGTCTAGGTCTAATTCCGCTGAGCTGGACCAAGGAGATATCTCTGAGCCGACCAGAGGAATGAGCTGGGGCGATGAATGAGGGGGCAGATCATGTAGATCAGACGATGTAGGGGGCGGCTTGACAGGCGTATAGGCATGATATAATCGACGGAGGGAACCTAGAACAGCTCGTTAAGCGAGAAAACACAATGAATGGAGTGTGCTTACATACGCAAGGGTACGATATTCCGGCAGTGTACCACAGTGTTTTTGTGTCCTTTGCAGCAGACTTCTGCGCAAGAAGGCCGTCTTCTGCGGATATTCGCACAGCTGCTCGCGCCGCCTTGATTGCCTCCCGTCTGTCTCTCAGTCTGCCCTCGCGATGCACATCCCTCCTCCATCCGTCCGAAAGAAACTCCTGACCCCTGATATACGCCTCTTGGGCGATAGTCGGCGTCAGCTCGACGTCGTTTGGCAAAGCAAGATGTATCTTGATCGAAGTCGTCGTGGAGGAAGGGAGCGTAGCGCTAGATACGGTCGTCCCGTACGTTGCCGTCTCCCCAGCTTGAGACGGCTCTTCGGTAGGCTGAAATGCTGCATGTCGAGCCGAACGGCGCAGTGAAGGCGTATGATCCTGACTTTGACTTTGCGAGTAGCTTGAATTTTGAAATTCGGACTGGGATTGAGGAGAGTCAGGCCGACCTCGACTCCTAGTCCGGCGGATCCCCGCAGCTTTATTCCCTTTCGTCGCCATGGGGGATCATCTACAATTACATGGGCGCGGTATGTCAAGGCTTGCTTAGAATGAGGGTGACTATATACATCATAACGGCTTGTTCGAAGGATGTCTGTTTGTGGAATGCTTTTGGTGAGATGGGCGAGAACATGTCGACATCGCACATGGGATACATGGCATACAGATAAAAAGTGCCACACTCGTGATCGAGCGGGATCAAATAGAATAGTCGCGTCAACCCGCGTCTAGAAACGCGTTGAGATCAGATCAGAACATGAGACCATTCAGATTCCTCCCTCTTCCAACTCCTCCTCGTCGTCATTCTTCTTCTGCCTCCTCTCCACCACCTGCCTCGTATTATAGGCAATACCGATACTATGGTGGACACGTCGCCGACAGACGAGGAGCCGAGAAGAGGTGGTAGAGCGAGAAAGCAGGTGGAGAAATTCGATGCTAGTTCTGAAATAGGTGAGCTGCTTTCCTTTTCTGTTCCTTCCGCTTCTCGATCGGCTGCCTGGTCCGCGACTAACATGATGACACGACAGCCGCACAAGGCAGAACAAGACGTACAGATGACGAGGGCAACGAAGATGATGTGAGCTACGCATCGTCATCATTCTTGGAATGACTAGCTGACAGACGTACCGTTGCATAGGAAGACGAATTGTCCGAAGAGGGATCGGATGTCGAAGAGCCTACTCCCACGCGGAATCGAAAGCGACAGTCCAATGGCGCACCAAAAAAGCCCAAAACACCCGCGTCTGCAGCGGCCAAGAAGGCGAAGAGGAAGTCCAATGCAAATGCTGCAGGTGGTGCTGGCCAAGCAGGGGAAGGACCGGAAGGTCTCAAGACAGACTCTGCTCTCTTCAGTATGTCACGTCTAGGCCAAATGCCCATATCAGCAGAGCCCTCGCTGACTCATGTGCCACACAGACGCCCTCCTCTCACCCGATATCGCATTACAACCCTTGATCGATGACTGGATCGAGACATATCAACAAACAGAAGGAGACGAGGTCTCCGAACAGGCGTCGGTGTATGAGCTCATTCTCTTCTTCATCCGATGTTGCGGTCTTGCAGCAGACATCGAACAAGCAGAAGCGACCGACGATGATGGCATCGCCGACGTTGTGGAGAGAATACAAGACGAGTCTGTCAAGGTTGGTCTCAGCTACTTTCATAGCATGGGTATCCGCTCATTCATTCGTCCGTTCTGCAGGTTGCCGTCGCTGTATACCCTCTGATCTCACGTACGAAGACTTTCCGCGCATTCCGCAACAATCTCAACACCTTCATTGCAAGTTTCATATCTTCCATCTCGCTTACCTCGATCCCCTTCCACACTGTGCAAAACACCCCTCACACTACTCTCCTCATCCCCATACTCATCAACTGGCTCATGTGCATGTCTACATCACCGCTCCGACCCATACGACATACCTCCACCTACATCACATTGAAGATCAACTCAGCATTGTGTGACGTTGGCGCTAGCATCGGCAAAGATCTCAGCTTGAAGCAGAGGCAGAAGGACGCGGAAGCGAAGAAGGCGGGTCCGAGCGCGGCTGCCAAGAAGAGGGTGGCGGATGCCGAGGCGAAGGTGCATGAAGTACAGGAGAAGAAGAACACCATGGAGGAATTCATGCAGGAGATCTTCGATGTGTGAGCCTCTGTCCTCAGGAGACCTAACAATCATAGCTGATCAACCGAGAATTCAGCATGTTTGTCCACCGCGTTCGTGATGCCGATCCAGCAATCCGTACCGACTGTCTTCGCGAACTTGGAGTCTGGGCCAAGAAGTACCCAGAATTCTACGTGTCCACATCATTCCTCACCTATTTTACTCGTGGTTGCAATGACATGGTGAGTTCACGATATTTTAAGCTGTCAAGCGCTAAATGACCGTCGTTCCCCGCAGAATTCACATGCTCGGCTGGAGACTGCCAAAGCTCTCTCCGGTCTATACGCCAAAGACTCGTTCGTCAACAATGCTCGTACCGTCACCATGCGTCTTGCGCCCCGTCTAGTCGAGATGGCATTGAGGGATGTCGATCTGTCTGTTCGGGTGACCGCTCTGAACGTCATCACACTCATTGACAAGACTGGAATATTGCAAGACGAGGACGAAGAACAGCGGGAGAAAGTGGCTCGGCTCGTATTCGACCAAGAGCCTCGAGTGCGAAAGGCGGTCGGCGGTTTCATCCTGAATTTGTGGGAAGAGAGGAAGGAGACGCTTAGGACAGAATGGTCGGGCGCTCGAGCTGCCAAGAAGAAAAGGGCAGCCAAGGTCTCTGAGGAGGACATGGCTACAAGACTCGACTGGAAAGCATTAGCGGGACTCCTCATCGAAACCTCCAGATCTCTCGACACGCCCAACGAGGCGAGCACCTCTAAACAAACCGCTATTTTACCCACGGCCACGACGGGATCACTGACACGAGCCGTAGCGGTGGTAGAGTCGCTGTGTGCGGAGTACGAGCTCTGGAGAGATTGGGAAGCACTGGTCGATTACCTTCTCCTTGACCACTCTACGGCGGATGACGACATGTGGCTCTTATCCGAGGAAGAGGAGACTTTCATGATCCAGATCTTGATTGCTATAATCAAGAGGGATAACAAGGTATGTTGAGCCCCGATATCGATGTTCCTACCTCATGCGCCTGTCTGACACCACGCGTAGGATGAGGACGAAGAGGATCGCACAAAGACGCTCATCAAAGTCTTACCACGACTGTTTGCTAAACATCAAGCAGACGTAGGGCGAATGTCCGGTATTCTGTCCATCCCTGAGCACATGAACTTGAGCTTGTACCTTGACATGAGGATGAGTACTGTAAGCGAACATCATTCTGAGAGGATTCACGAGCTAATTTGCTGTATCCAGGCATACGAATCCCTCTGGGACGACGTTACAAAGCAGTTCCTCCAGCACACCGATCCTACAGTCCTTACCGCTGCGATTCACGCAATCAGTCACTTGTCTACCAACGCCTCATTGTCTACTGCCAATGCCACCAAGCTCTCAGAGCTGCAGGAAGCACTGTTCGCATCTCTGCGGGACGCTATTGGCAGTGAAGACGTTGCTTTGTTATCGCTGGAGGAAGATCAATTGGCGAAACTCGAAGCTATTCTACTGAGGGTGTCTTTGCTGGAGCGCAGTCGCGATATGGTCGAGGTGATGGAAGATGAGGAAGGTGGGCAGAGCAGTGTCTGGGACATCGCTTGCGCCTTTGCGGATCGAGGTCGGCTGGGCTACAAGGAGGAGGCCAAGGTGAGCAGATCGTGACCGATTGCGCCAAATGATGACTGATGATCGGGCAGATGGTGGAGTACGCCGTGCAGATCGTCTTCTTGCACATTACGTGGCTATTCAAGCGATTTACTGCAGAAGACGCGCAAGACGATGAGAAGGTCGCTGCTTTGCAAGATAAGCGCGACAAGGCCGTCGATGTCTTCCACGAACTCACTTTAGGGGACAACAATAACACAGCGGATATCGTTAGACGTCAGGTGAGTCAGCTTCGGAGAACGGGCGTGAAGCGTACCGGCTGACACAGCATGCAGGCTTCTATTGCTTTCATCAACATGCACGTTCTGTTCTTGGCTCGTGCTGGTATAGCCACCCCCGCCGCCACGGCTGCGCCACTTCAAATGCAGGATGAGGTGCAACATCGACTTGGAGGGGCTTTCCAAGCTGCTGTCGAAAAATATGCTTCTGAGCGGGAGACCGCAAATGAGGCCGAAGGTTCCGCAGACGAGGACGACGAGCCTGGTACAGCTTCCAGAGCAAGAGCAGGCGATGATTGTGGGTCTCGAAGATGCACAGCTCAAACGGAAGGAGCTGACTGAAGTATCGTAGACGACTCTCAATCACCAGGCAAGGTGCAAGACCAGTTCCTGTTCCTCCAGCTCGTCTCCGTATTTGTTGGAGCGGTCAGATGCGGTGTACTCGAAGTGGACCACGCCAAAGAGCCGCTCGCGCACTACGGCCGTTTCGGCCCAACCTACGATGCTGTTGTTAAAAAGCTTGTCGACGTGCTTCGAGATGAGGGAATATATAACAAGGAAGCGGAGACGGTCCAAAACATCGCTGGAGCGGCTCTTCAGCAGGTCAGTCCGGGACATACGCAAACTTTGCAACGTCAACTGATCCCAAGCCTTCTAGTCTTTCAACATATACCTCGATGCTGAGGCGCAAGAGCCAACCGCAACTATCGCGCTCGCCAAGCTTATCTCCACGGCTTTCGTTATTCACGGCAACCACTTTTCGGTCTTGCGACAAATACACCCTTCGGATGTATGCGACTTCCACGTTTTGGCATTGGACTACATCTTCAAGCGCGTTTCGCAATATGTCAAACAAGAGCGATCGAACAAGAACAAAGAGGCCAAAGCGAGATTACAGCGAAAACGATACCAGGCATTGACGTATTTCCGGATCATCCTCCTCCTATTAGGACCCGTTACAAGCCCAGATGCGGCCAAAATCAAGACTCATCTTGATGATGCGATCAAATCCATCGGCGCAGAGGTGACAGCGAATAAGGGCTGGGATGCTTATAGGATTTATGACAAGAGGGTCACCGCGATTGCCGGAAAAGACCCCAATGTCAAGCTACCTTCGAAGAAGCAGGTGCAGAGTGTCGACACGGACAACGAAGATGTTGGAGATGACGAGGCGAGAGAGACTACACCGACCCCTGCGTCGGCATCGGGTTCGAGACAAAACGGACGAGCAAGATCCAACACGCTGAACGGCGGTGGCCGTGGGGACAGATCATCACCCTTGTCATCTCCACCGAACGCAGAAGAAGAGAATGACGAAGAGGACACATCTCCACTGCCATCTCCTTCCCCGTCGCGCAACCAAAACAAGCGCCCTCGCACAGAAGAGATAGAAGTCGACACGGCAGAATACGGAGGTGATCTCGACTTCGACTTTGATCTTCAGCCTGCACCAGAGATGCAGCTTGAGCTGGGTATGGAGCTAGATGACGAGCCTCCCGCCAGTCAAGATATGGGCAGGTCCGAAAGGAGTCCGAGCTTCCAGCCTGAAACGAAGAAGAGGAAGACTAAGAGGTATTGAGATGGATTAGGGGTGTTTATAATTCAGATCAGTGGAAGGTCAGCGTAGAGACAAGTTTGGAACAAGTCTCAGCGCGATCGATGCGGTGGCTCTGTCTGTGATGATAGTTGGGGTACGAAGCAGTGCTTTGATTTTTAGGTCTCTCTACCTCTTTTCTAGGGGATAAGGACGTTGTTCATAATGGCTTTCAATGGCTGCATGCAGATGTAACATAGTACGGCAATAATCAGCAGCGCCTGGATGTAAAATGTGCACTGAAGCACACCACTACAACGCAAGTGAGAGAGCGGCTCGGTACCCGTCGCCGATCGATGCCCTGCACCGGGATGTAGTCGACCCGATCGACAAGTATCGGGAAGGGGTTGTCGCGAGATCTCTGAAGAACCTTAATTGTGGTCGGGTGAATGTTATCGCTCCTGCGCTATCTGGTCACTTCGGTAGCTAATGTTGATGAGAGAAGCCTACGACTTCTGCCTGTGATCCGGATACTGTAGTCGCTCCGACTCGTAGCTAGATGGAAGGAGAGCGTCGTATCTTAATCTTATCATGTCGACATAGATACGGGCTGTCGCTATCGAGGGGTGTCGAAGGTACGATTTGCGTCGAGAGTATATGTATCCAATGGAAGACCATGTTAGACTTGCGATAGATAACGCGATACTCGTACTTCTCAGATAATCAGGTGAGGTCGCAGCAGATCGTTCAACACCAGGACGAGCGTCAACAAACAAGCGGTCCTACTCTAGCCAAAGATCATACACAGCAGAAGAGGGAGAGTCGCCTCTCCCTCTTCTCCCACTAGGTCAGCTGCACACCTCAGCGTCAGCGTCGGCGTCAGACTCGGCTATAGCGTTATCACGGTCAACGCGTCGTCTGCCCAGTACTGGGATGAAGAACAGGAGAGAAAGCACGATGAAGTGGTCCGATAATCTCCGGCACTGGCATCGGTATAAAGTGTATAGCTATATCATCCTGCTCGCACTGAGTTTGAGTGGGGATGGGTGGTGGGTCGTTCTCTAGTCTTCCTGCTGCTGCTGCTGCTACTGCTGCTGACGCTGACGCTCACATGATACCAACGCTATCGCTAGGTCATACGAGTCGTCGGTGATCGCTTCCATTATCCAGATGCCCTCGTGGATACAGCACCTCGGGTACGACGGGGCGATACCAGAGTGAGTCGTACTACTGTCACGCGTGTTTTACTTTGTCGTGATGAAGCAGTATGCCACGCCCTCTAGGTGCTCCGCAAACTTTGTGTATCATCAATATATCGGAGATGTGTCATGGTCAACGGTGTTATTACATACATTTCGCTCGCTCGCAAGTAACGTGTTTGGCGTACAGACCTGTTCACATCAAGTGATATTTTCGTTTTGATCCACCTACGCACACCAAGGACCACCAAGCACTGCCGTCTCTCGCGCCGCCTACCGGAGGGCATTCCTAGCCTGACCACTGCTGACCGTATGCGTAGCCGCCAGCTGCATAGCCCGCCTGCTGGTAACTTCCCGACATGACGGGGTTCTGATACGTCTGACCCAGACCTCCCACGCCTCCGGCAGCATACTGCTGCTGTAGTGGTTGCTGTTGGAATCCCTGCTGCGACTGCTGCGGCTGCTGTGCAAATGATGCTTGCTGGACGAACGACGGCGAAGATGATTGACTGAGTGATTGGAAGGTCGGCTGAGGAGACATTTGCCCCCCGGCGGCGAACGACTGTTGGGGGGAGAGGTGTTGTCCGTAGACTTGTTGAGGTGAGAGTTGTTGGAAGGTCGGTTGCGGCGACAGGTGCATCTGGCCAGCGTAGAGACTTGGGTTGGGACTGGCTCCGTACTGCTGCTGTTGTGGGGAAGTGGCAAGATAGGCACTCTGGGAGAACGCCGGAGAGGTCGCGAATGCCGGCGTACCGTTCCAACTACCTGATTGGACTTGAGGTGATAGGTACTGCCCCTGTGATTGCTGAGTGAACGAGGACGGTCCCGCCATTCCTGCGCCGTACGAGCCTGCGGTGGATTCGCCCGCGAATCCACTGTTGGCGGGACGTTGCGCACCGCCCATGTTGATTTGCAGGGGTAACGTGGCGTTGTTCTGCGTCGTATCTGAGAAATCGATCAGGTTCGCTTCGCGGACGTTACCAGCAGCTTTAAGCGCTGGTGTAGGCGCAGCAGGTACAGGTGCAGGTCTCGACGGTGTGTTCCATACTGGTCCTGCACTGGCGATATTCTTGTTGGACGGCGAACGAGTCGGTCGGGGTCGAGGTGTGGCCGAGGGACCTCCCGAGGTCGGCCCAGCCGCGCCTCGAGGTAGAGGCGGGAGGTCTCTTTCCTTCGATCCGGCGTCACGCCTAGCTACGATATCGTTCAACTCCGGATTACGCTGGTTCTCCCTGCCGACAGCAGGACCACTTGTCGCGGAGCCAGAAGGCAGCCGCCCGTCCCTCTCTCTAGCGCGGTTCAAGCTTGTTGGCTCGACGCTCTTGCCTCCCGCTTTACTCCCAGCGCGGAAAGAGCCCAGCTCGTACTTTTTCCTTATATATCGCTCAATCTCCGAATCGCGCTCGTCGTGCACCGTCGACGTGGGCGGGGGGTGTAGGGACTCGTTGGGGTTCCAGACTGCGTTTGCGGCGGTGTTGCCGATTGAGCGGATGTGGGTGACTTGCTCGCGTGACCAGGTGTCGAGGGTGACCGATTTGCTATAGAGTATGATAGGTGGAACGAGAGTGACAAAGACACATGGAGGAGAGCGTTGATGTTGCGTCAGTAGCATCAAGGCAAAGGAGAATCAAGTAGATGCTCACACCCTACTCCGATGAGTGCCCAGTTTGCGATGAATACTGGCGCAGCCTACGCAGAGGAAGATGCCGAGATTGACGCTTGCCCATCTTGGTGCGGGCGCACGGCAGTCTGCGCATCTGCCTGGAATCGGCACGATCAGAGGTGAAGGACATCAGCGTCCATCGCTCATCGCTCATTGCTCATCTTTCACGATGAGTTGTGCTACACACCATTTCCGGGAAGCTTGAGCACCTCCTCCAACTGTCTCTCTAATCGTTTATCCATCTCTTGCTGTCTCTTCACAGTTCTCACTGCTTTCGTGATTCGACCGGGTGACTAGAATACCAAAGGAGATGAAGAGAAATGTAATGTAGGATATTGATAGGATTACTCGAGTACTGAAACGCTTTGATCGGCTGGCGCGTGATCAGATTGAATTGCGGATGTAGATGAATCCTTTTTTTTTCTTCTTTTGGTGACAGATGCAAGACCTATAATGCTATCTGAACGCAGTCCTTTCGCATATCAACAGCTCTCTGGTATAGCAAGCGATGCGGTGTCGAGGCGTATCTGCAGAAGCGAAGAATGACGGAGTCAAGGTGATGCGAGATGAACAATGAACAATGAGCAAGCAGCGAGACGCGTCGACTTTTGATTTTTCATTGCTGCTAATTACATTACGATACGTTGAAGGCCTGGAACCGGGCTGCAGCTCTGCAGCTCTGTAGTAGGGTGACGGATCATGCATGTTCGTGTCATCTCACTTTCGAAATCCATCATCTCATCATCTGCTATCATCGTCTGATAGCGGGAAGGACTGCACAGGGCTGAAGCATGATCGTGATCTCCTATCAACCATACTGCTATCTATCAAAGGGCGGTACAAACAATAGTTATCTTGGTCTATACCTCCAGCCACCATACAAAGATTCAGACGCAGCGGTATCAGAGACAGACGAGACTTGATACTCCTACTGACAGACCATGCAACGGGCGGAAGAGCCAAGTACAAGCGTCCGGTCTCTTCCCATGTCTACAGTATCACTGTCTCATTGCATCTGTATCATACGATGTACCACTGGTGAAACAAGCTCAAGCTCAAGCCCAACGACAGAATACCAGAATCTCAGATTTGACTGACAGATTTAGAACCGCAGTTACTCTTTTGGACCAGGAGGTGTTTCTCCGCAGTCATCGTCACAGCGCTAAGTATGGTGGTTGTCACCTCCTTCACTGCTTGTCTGTAGAAAGTCAATTACATACATCACATCCCATCTTCATCATCCACCGCCAACGGCAGCAGCGGCGATAGCCAGTCATATTTCATGAAAGACGCTCCCAAAAGGATATTCCATCATACGAGTAAAGAGCTCCAGTGACGTTATCGGTCACAACAAAACATCAACATTATTCTGTAGATCCTTGAATACACCGGTCTTCTTAATTGCACCTCTTCCCACATTCACACCCGCTTACAGCTTGCACAAGCTGCGACATCGTCATATATCTGTCGTCTGCATGATCGCCCCCCTTTCATAGAACGCACCTTGCGGCATCGCTGCATCGCCACTCCGCCACCCCCTTCAGCCTCGTATCAACTGCGAGCTGCGGGGTGCTGCGGGTCCCCTGTCGCTTGTCTCTTGACATTCACCAAAAGTAACGACCTACAAGTGTGCTATGGCTCCTCTTCCTCCTATGCCTCAACATCAGAACCCGCTCAACACCTTACAGACGACTACACCTCCGTTTTCTCCTCCCAATCGCTCGCAATCGCCTCCAAGTCACACCAGCAACATCAGTTCCAGACTGCTCTCTTGGCCTTCCCGTTTATTCGCCTTGCCTTTGTCTAACATGGACGCGGGCGACTTAGAGAAAGCCGCGTTCCTCTCCAACCCTGCTTCGTCGTCCTCCTCGTCCTCCACTTCCTCTGCATCACCGTCACTGGCCAATGTACAAGGTCACACCTACCATCCCGGACCACCATCAAATAGTAAATCCAGGACGGCGTTGCCTCATTTAGGCCTGAGGAGAAGAAGACTTCTAGCTCAGGCGCTCGCCGTTCTGGGTCTGTTGAGCTTAGGCGGGTGGATCATCCTTGGCGAGCAGGATGTTAGCACCTGGCTCAGTGGGTCTGGCTGGAATACTTGTGAGTAATTCCTTGACGCATCGTCATCGAATGCAAGTCGTGTATTGATTGTAGCGGTCCTAGCCTCAATCCGGTATAGCAGCAATGAGCCATCCACAGTAGGCGAAGTGCCCATACCCGGTGTCATGATAGGGGTCAATGGCGCCGCTGTGACCTCATCCCCGAAGAAACTCTCGCATGCCGAACACATGGCGGAACTGGCGCAGATCCAACCTCAAGAATGGGGGTTATCACTCTCAGCGTCGAGACTGCTACAAGGCTTGCGCCTCTGGCCCCTGAAAGCCCCCACGGATCGGACGATTGAGCCGTTATCGGTTCTTGGCTATTTTGCCGACGAGATTTACGAGTATGGGCCTCTGGAAAAGACAGAGTATTCCGCTCAACTATACGAGTTCGTTCGCCAGGCATTCCCAAAGAAGACCGCCGCGCAAATAACAGCTGGGCTGGTGAACTACGTCACGCCCCCGAAGACTGGTGTAGCAGCCAAACAGGAGGGATTACCCAAAGAGACAGAGAACGCTGTACCGGCATCGTGGGATGTGAACAAGTTTGTTTGGCAGACGGACAAGGACACCAAGCTGGAGACAGGCGCGGATGTCGGAACGTGGCGTAATGGAGTAGCAAAGGATGAAGGATGGAGTTGGGATTTGATGACAGATGCGTGAGCTGGTATCGAATCTATCGATCCTTAGAGAGTGTAGCTGAACTTCAATGGAATCTAGCGAAGCCGATCAATACGTCAAGAAGAAGCTGGGCGGCAGCAAGATGATGGAAGTCTGGGAGAATTTTCCTAGCGGTATACTAGTGAGTCTCGCCTCCCCGTCATGTCATCCATTTCAGAGGACTGGTGCTGACGACAGAAACGCTCAGCGCTCCGACACCCTTCGCTACCTGATGCTGCTGCTCGAAGGCGGTATATACTCAGACACGGATACCGCATTACTGAAGGCTCCTTCTAAGTGGGGTAATGGCGCTAGAATATGGAAAGATGGCGAGGGGTGGATGAGCGAAGAGCAGAAAGCTAGGATCGAGGCTGGGGAAGACATGGACGCAGTATTGGGCAGACCGAGCGTGGTCGTTGGGCTTGAAGCGGACGTGGGCGATCGGGAAGACTGGTTCGATTGGTGGCCCCGACCTGTGAGCACTCTCGTCCATGCTTACAGCACTGAATTTACTGAGTTGTGTCTGTCCAACTTGCTAATGAGTATTTGCACTATCGCAGATACAAATTGCGCAGTGGACAATGGCCTCAACACCTTACCACCCAATAGCACTTCAGGCTCTCTTGAGGATTTTGCACTCGACGGTAGACGCTATAGACTGGGCACACGACAACGCGCGAGTGATCAAGATCCTGAAAGATCAAGGAAGGTATGACGACGCCAAGAAGCTTGCCAGCGTGCGCGTACTTGATGGGCCGAAAGATGGAGGACCGATCGATGTCATGGCTTGGACGGGACCTGGTGTATGGACCGATTCCGTCTTGAGGTGAGTTTGGCCATACGACCATTCAAAGGAAGCTTTGAGATCAAGTACTGACGAATGACTACACCGCGCGACCACGCAGCTACCTCCGCGTGACCTACGGCCTTGTCTGGACCGACCTCAAAGGCATCCAAGAACCACTCCGAGTCGGCGACGTGGTCATCTTACCCGGTACGTCCTATCTGGCACCAGGCAGCGTCATGAGCGAGAGGAAGAGAGCACTTGCTGATTCTATCTACTGGTAGTCACCGGGTTCTCACCGGGAGTAGGCAACTTTGGTTCGCAAGGCACATGGCGTGAGTCTGCCTTCTTTCTCGTACAACAGCGTAGCGCCATTTCGTGGCAAGACATTTGCTGATAATGATGGATGACGCAGATCGAGAAGCTATGGTGCAACATAAATTCCGGGGTAGCTGGAAACCGAATGAGGGATAACGAAGAGAGAAGGGGGAATCTTTGTTTCTGATTTTGTAGCACACAAGCATGGTCATCCCATCATACATCTTTACACGGATATGTTGTACAGGTACCAAACCATATATGCAACCACGGAACGTGCATATACATACATCTACCTGCTTTCACTCCATTGGCGATACAGGCGTCAAGCTCGACTCGAACACGGTTGTCGGCATTGTCACTCACTCACTTAGTGATCACTGATTTGCTGGAATACATTTGATCCCGTTGTTTCGAGTCAATGGTGTAACGAGCGTAGCGTACAAGCAGAATGCAATTTGGACTTTTCTGTAAGTACAATCACTTCATCATATATCATCCTGACAACATCAGTCAGTCCGAAAACTCCTTGCATCCAGCCTTTATATATCGACACTGCCTCTGACTGCTCAAGCTGAAGCCCGCCAAAATGGCCGATACCGTCCTCCCCATCCCCGAAGTCGCTCAGCCTTCTGGACATGGAGATAGTAGCAGACCCAAGCTCTACTTGCTCGACTATGGAGCGGGCAACGTCCGGAGGTGCGTCTTCGTCTTCCACGAAGCTAATCCACCAATTAATTAATGGACCGCTGACCTGGACGCTCTGCGCAGCTTGGCCAACTCCATCAAGAAGCTTGGATACGAATTCGAGTGGATCAAGGATGATAGTGATTTCGACAAGGCCGAGGTGGGTACTGCGACTTGACACCCCCTACCTCACGCACACGCAACAATGCTACTGCTGCCCTACTGATGAAGCTTTGGATGCTGATGATGTGCGCTGCAGAAACTCATCTTCCCCGGCGTGGGAGCTTTCGCACAAGCGACCGAGTCCCTTCGAACTTCAGGCTTGATCCACCCCTTGTTGCGATACATTGCCTCCGGCAAGCCATACTTTGGTATCTGTATCGGTATGCAAGTGCTCTTCGAATCCTCGAGCGAGTCTCCGGGATCAAAGGGATTGGGTGTAGTGCCATATCCCATCTCGCAGTTCTCGACCGACGACGTCGACGCCACGGGCAAGAAGGGGAAGAAGAGCGTTCCGCACATGGGCTGGAACTCTGCTTGGCGCGCGTGGACGAACAACGACGACTCAGCTCAAGGCCAAGGACAAGGACAAACCGAAACGTTGATGTTGGACGAAGACTACTATTTCGTGCACTCCTTCGCCGCCCTTTTACCTAAACCCTCCGACCCGTCCTCTTCCTCTGCGCCTAAATCGACTATCGGCCAATTCGCTTACACGTTGTCGCGCTACGGCTCGGAGACCTTTGTGTCCAGTATCAGAAAAGATAATGTCTTTGCTTGTCAATTCCACCCCGAGAAATCCGGTCCAGCAGGCTTGGACCTTCTCCACCGGTGGCTCGAAGCGCCTGTCGCCGAACTTTCCTCATCCCCAGCATCCTCCAGCACCAACGCTCAGAGCTCATGGCAACCCACCAATCCCTCACAATCTAGGAATCGTGGTAACGGTCTCACCAACCGTATTGTCGCTTGTCTTGATGTACGATCCAACGACGCCGGTGACTTGGTCGTCACTAAAGGAGATCAGTATGATGTGCGCGAGAAATCGGATGACAAGGAGGTCCGGAATCTCGGTAAACCCGTCGAGCTCGCGCGACGATACTACCTCAACGGAGCAGACGAGATCGCGTTCTTGAACATCACATCGTTCCGTTCCTCGGCGCTACTCGACCAGCCTATGTTGGACGTTGTTCGCGCAGCGGCCGAAACGGTCTTCGTACCACTCACTATCGGTGGTGGAATCAGAGATACCGTTGATCCCGATGGAACCGCGCGGTCAGCTTTGGAAGTCGCTGGAGCCTACTTCCGATCTGGAGCAGACAAAGTGTCTATCGGTAGCGATGCGGTATTGGCTGTTGAGGAGATGTTGAAGCGTCAAGCTGAAGGAGCCGAGCCGTTGACGGGGAAGACTGCCATCGAGACTATCTCAGCTGGATACGGTCGACAGGCAGTGGTCGTTTCCATTGATCCCAAACGGGTCTACGTCGACAATTCTTCTGCCGACTGGCTGGACAAGTTCGACCCAGCTCATCGAGGATGTTTGGTCATTGGCGACCAAGCCACGAGCCGGACTGCGCCGTCAGAGAAAGGGAAAGCGTGGTGGTACCAATGTACGATCTCCGGGGGTCGGGCGGTGCGGGATATCGACGTGGTGCAACTCGCGCAGGGCGTTGAGCGCTTGGGCGCGGGTGAGATCCTGCTCAATTCCGTGGACAGGGACGGCTCGGGATTGGGCTTCGATCTCGATCTGATCAAGCTCGTCAAGAACGCCGTCAGCATTCCGGTCGTTAGTTCGAGCGGCGCGGGCTCAGCGGCAGATTTCGTCGAAGTCTTCGACGCGACTGGGACCGAGGCAGCGTTGGCTGCTGGGATCTTCCACAGGCAGGAAGTGGGCATCGACGAGGTTAAGCAGACTTTGGAGTCAAAGGAGATGCCCGTCAGGAGGTGTCAGCTGCCTACGGTCTGAATGAGTCGCTTAATAAGATCATAGCACAATCAAAGTAGACTTGGATATATGCATTACCATCACCGCGTCAACCGCGTTTTGCTCGTGCAATGTTGGTCACTACTTCGCTGACTGTCGTAGCTTTCTTTGACCCAAGTCGACGCTGGATGAGGAGTGCGACATCGTCAAGCATGGCTGCATTGTGAGTCAACCGGTAATTTGGTGCCTGGCGGGAGAGGCGAGCTTCTTAGCCAATTGGGTTCGACGATCACTTGCGCAAGTCTACGAGCTCAGCTACCGTAATGCTTCGTCTCGTTCTTCGTGGTGACCAGACTGGTCGAATGGACAGAGGTTGACCCAGTCTCTCGTTACGTAAAACATATAGCCGTACTCGTGGTCTTCTACCGGACCTCCGACTTTACCATCTTATGATGGACGCCTTGATCATCACGACCGAGCGCAGGATCGCTCGACCAGCACTCCGGCCCCCCGACACTCCGGTTTGGCCGGCCAATCAGTTATGCAGCTATGCTGTCCAAGTGAACAGTCGAGCAGATGGCGACTGCGCGTGTGCACTATATGTCTCGCTTTACAGCGCGACACGACGACGACGACGACAACGACGAATTCTTTCATTTGATTTGGGCCGTGGCAGTGGCTTGCTTGCCCTTTGAGGTGTCGAAGCGATCGACTATGACATTACTATGGCCGGATTTGGAAAGTGTGCCAAGCGGTTATGACTAAAGCATGTGCTTGTTTGCTTGTTTCCTGTTTCCTGGATCGTCTCCTGGATTGTGGATCGTCTTCTGGCGTGTCAGTGTCCTGGACGCTCTGGGAACATGACTTCATAGTAGTCTACGAGCACACGCGCACATGCATGAGTGTTATGTGATCTTGCTGATTTCGTCTCTTTTTCCGGAGCCAGGGAGTCTGTCATCCCGGTGCGTCCGGTGCGTCCGGTGCGTCCGCGACATCCGGTGACTAACTGCTTACTGCCCTATATGGTTATTCCCTTTACTCACCCAAGCCACCAATCCACTCAAATGACAACGATCGATTCGTCATGAGGATTTCTCATCCATCACACGCTCTCACGCCATAACGCACGCGCACGCATGTCCATCCTGTTTGGTTGGTCGAGCCGAGCAATACGCACCCTACGCTACGCATGCTACGCGACGCAGTTGCCACGCCAGGCTGTCTCAGTTTCACAGTTTTACATGTTACGCAATGCCAATGGCCCGCGACGCCTTACCGAGTATTGCTATTGCTGTTGACGTAGATGGCATCCACTTTCCCTTCACTACTACTAGTGTTTGGCACCAGTCACTGCTGTCAGCACGCTGCGAGAGACAGTACCAAGTACGGAAGGTGGATGGGCGATCTCCGTGAACGCTCGAGTACAAGCCCTTTGCGCGACAACGTTATACGTATTATTAGCGCGCCGGTGATCGGCTTGTGGATGTCGTACTACGGCTACTTCCACTTTGTTGTTATTACTAGCCTACGTACATGTACTTTCGTCTTGACATTGTCTGTCAGAATAATAGCCTCAGTTATCCCTGAGCTCGTTCTTGCTGATATTCGTCAACGTCCATAGCATCGCTCAAAGTTGTACCTCCCGTTACATCCTCTACTGTATCTATCAATACTATCACTGGTGCATCACAGCAATTCACCGTTTGCACAGCAGTCAATCGGCAAAAATATTGTACAAGCTTGCAACGGCTGTACAACATGTCGACCACAGACAGGACGCATAGCAGAGCGGGATCCATGATCTCTGGGTCATCAGCACCGACAACAGAGCTGGAGGCCGAGGACGCAGTATGGGACTTGATGGACGCGCTGTACTCGCATTCGCGATCGTCGGTTGCAGGGGACGAGATTGAAAGCGAGAGCGACGGCGACGGCGAGTCGATATCGCTCCGTTCGGCCCTGTCGGCAGATATGAACGCACTGTCCTTTGGCGCTGGACCGCGGTGTTCCATAGAGGCTGGACAGGAGGGCGTGGATGACAATGGCGAGATTGAGATCCCCCATTTCCCGCCTTTATCAGAAGCCTTCCTGACCGACTCTCAGCCGCGGACGAGTGGTGAGCTCTCTTCACCTCTATCTACCTTCTCTTCGTTTACGATATCGAAGCTGATTCGCTGTGTGTGTGATGACAGAACCCATCCGGCCTCGTCCCTCCGCTACTGCCTCGGCAGACCAGCTGAAGACGCTCCTAGCTCCGATAACGAGAGAGAACTTTCAACAACTACTCGAATCGCCCGTAAGTCCAGATAATCCAGCTTCACCACATCATACATCACTGCTAGCATAAGCTCACAGCCCGCTCAGATGGGCCTGGTGCGATTTCGCGAATGGATAGACGAGGAGGGGTACGCAGGGTCCAAAGCTTGTTTGCAGTACTACGATGATGCGCGAGCCTACGCTTCGTTCATGAAGGAGATGACAGTGAGTCGTCCTCGTTTTCGTACTGCACAGCGTAATATGCGCTCTCGTAGCATTGCACTCACTGACGATCGGGCTTATAGGCGGCCACAAACGCTTTGCAGAGAGTGTACTTTGAGCCCGGCTCAGCACTATCTCGAACGTGAGTCACCTACACCTACACCTATTCCCATTTCGTGTACACAGCTGACATGTATTCCGACGATGTAGATTCACCACGCGCCCTTCCGACTGTCTTCCCGCCCTGAGCTCCGCAGCGCTGGGGATCACCTCGGCTCAGAACGAAGCGCTGGACAGACTGTACGCAGCCGAGTTCAAACGCTTTATCGCCGGCAAGATCGTAGGTGCCCCTCTACTCTTCCGCGCGGCCGTACAACGTAGCGTCTCACTGATGTAAAACCCGTTCACACAGACCGAGCACGCCAGAGCGCGCTTGGGGCAGTTCGCAAAGCAGACAGACAGGGGAGATCTGGGCGAGGTATTCTGTGCGCACTCTTCTTCTCCCTGACGAGACGAGGCTGATAAGCTGGCCAAACAGGCATTGCCAACCCGAACCTGCCTGATCAGCCTGTAAGTCCATACATCGATTTTGCATCGAGAGTTGAGCAGATGCAGACGCTGACCATCACTGTGCAGCTGATCATGGTGTCAGATGGTTTCTGTACGCTGTCCGAGTATCCCCGCGATAGGCTTGTAGGGAGGAACTGCCGATTCCTCCAAGGGCCAGCGACGGATCCCGAGGCCGTACGACTACTGCGAGGTGAGCCGAGTGTTCCACACTTCCGCGCTTGCTCGTTCCTGTAGTACGCGATTACTGATTTATCGCCGATTCCGCAGAGGCAATCGCCGCTGGGAAGGAGCACTGCTCGTTATTGCTCAATTATACTCGCACGGGCAAACCGTTCTGGAACTGTGAGTTGGTTTTACGCCAAACTGAAATGTCAAAGCTGATCGCCGGTATTCCTCAGTGTTCAACTTGGTCAGTCAGATGCTGCGTACCGCAGTCCAGTGCCAAAACGGAAACAGCAACTGACACATCGCGAACGCAGATCCCACTCCGAAACGCTAATGGAAAGATCGACCTCTTCCTCGGCGCTCAAGTCGATGTGAGCCAAGCTTCGCTCTTCATGCGACCGTCGTGCGAGACATGGTGACATGCTGACGTATCCCTTGTTGACCAGGTGTCAAAAGCAATGACATCCCGCGAGACCTTTGAGGCGCTTACTGGTTTAGCGCAGAACGGGGAGAAGCGGGCGGGGGCTGGAGGTGCGAGTCAAAGCTTTCCTTTCAGCAACGCTGTTCTGTCAAAGGTGTGTCCAAATCTTGGGTTCCTGCATCTCTTCAGCCCATCAGGATTTCGTTGCCATACGTGAAAGGCAAGACAGCCATTGACGAGATCTTCTCGCGATTCCAGATCGACAACGAGCTCGACCGGTCGAGCGTACTTCGCCAAACGCCTGCAGTACCCGCATCAGCAAGCCTGCGATCCTCCGTACCGGTCTTCAACCCCTCTTTCACCCCTATCACCCCTCTTACCCCACCACAACCAGAAAGCCCGACCATGTCTCCCGCCACGATGGCGAGCTTGAAGAACCGGCGCACGTCGCATGCGGGCAAGATGCTGCGTTTCCTCTCCCGCTCCAGCGCGCAGGAACAGCCTATAGCCATGCAATCGTGAGTGCCGTCTCGAGCGGTCCTCGGGAACTCTGTGGTAACCAACCTGATTGTCAATAGCGTATCGACCAACGCGGATAAACCGATCTCGATCGTCCAGCAAGTTCCTGATTCCGTCAGAGAACACATGGCGTCCTTCTCCTCGACCTATTCAAAGCTGCTTGTTGTCGTAAGTGCTCTGTTCCGCTTGCTCCTCTTGCTGCTTGGCGCTTGCTGCTTGATCACGCACTGATCGTTGATAACGTCACTAGAACGGCGCGGACAGACGCGTGAGCTACGTCACGCCGCCGCTCTTGGCCGAGCTCGGATACTCTGTGCGCACCGCCAAAGATCGCCTGTCATCGAGTCTGATTAAGAAAGAGTGGGTCTGCCCGAGTTACACAAGTAAAGATCCATGCTCACCCGTGACGGTTTTTTGGTAGTCTGCTCGACCTGATTGTCGGGGAGAGCAGTACGGAAACGGACTCGATCAGAAATACGATCCGCCAGGTGATGGCGGACAAGACGAGCCATTCGCTCTTCGCGGGCGTAGTCTCGGCCAAAGACGCACAGAGAGAACAGGTCGCTGTGCTAGAAGAGACGTTTGGGCAGATTGACGACAAGTCCGGTACCGGTACCAAGTCAAAATCGAAATCGAGATCGCAAACTTCGAGCTACGGCTCTGCCTCTGGCTCGGGCTCGCACCCTGCTACCGCTACTGGTGGAGATAGAAGCAAAGAGAGGAAATTTGTCAGGAGCCTCCTGCATCTGACGCCTGTTAGAGGGGAAAAGGTACGTCGGGTCACCCTTACAATTCCTACAGGTTGTTATCACGCGCCGTTGCTCACAACCTTTTGCTTCCGCGTAGAACGCCCCGATCTTGTATGTCGTCGTAGTCGGATAGCCTGCTTTTCGGTAGCACTCGAACGTAGAGGACGCTCAAGTCGCTCAAGTCGCTAGGGTTATGCGCGGGTTCATATCAAGTAGATCAAGCATATAATTAACGACAAGAGCAGTAGAAGTCATGTCGCAGCGTTGTAGATTAGTTCACACATCGAATTCCTAGTCTCGTTCCCAGTATCTAGTGCCCATCGCCCATCGGCGCCCGTAATATGCTATGTAGCAATTCATAATGACTGACTTGATCCTACCAGCTGTCAAAAGCCATGATGCGAGACGGCGCAAGAAGCGATAGACGACGAGCACTAATGATTCCACCTAAGATCGCCTGAGATCACCTATAATTACCCTCCCTTAGCCTCTGCTATCTACCCACTACCCACTAGCCCTACTCCCCCGCCATGGCCCGCTCATACTCGTCTGCAGTCATCTCATACCCCCATTGCCAGAGACACTGCCTCAGCACCCTCCCCACGTCCTCGTCGGCAATTGCGCTGATACCGCCTGCGCCATGGACCTTTTTCAGTAAAGCGCGCTTGAACCGGCCTGTCGCCCCGGCGACTTTGAGCCCTGCGCGTGCGGAATGGGTATCAGCGACGTCCATAAGTACATCAAATGGAGTCCGAGCTTGTCACTGTAGCAACGAAGGTATGGGCGACACGTGTGCTGCGTTGGTTTAGGAGGGAGAGAGAAGTCAGTGACTCACATCGCCGCACTTGCCGATCATCATCATCGCACCGCCTCCCATTCCAGAACCGGGTATACCACTGCGCCCAACCCCGCGGATCGCCAACCCAGATCCAGCCGGCCTTCTCCCACTCTTGCAGACTCTGCCCAGCGCGGACTTGAAATCTATTCACCTCTGCTTCAGGCACCGGATTCGATAAGAGCTGATCAGAGAGATGGAACGGGAGTGAGGCTATATCGTCGGAAGCAGGGAGTGGTTCGCGCAGGATACGGGAGTGTGTGTCGCTGTATGTCATCAGCACGGTGTAAAGCGGTGTCAGCTTGTATAGACTCTTGCACTGTGGTCACGACTAGTGACGTGTGATAGGGAGGGGTGGTGAACTTACGCAAAGAACGCCCCTCCGAATGCACCGCCAGCAAACATCTCTTCGGGAGTAAGATTCGGCGTGAAGACATCTTTATACCTGCCTTCAAAGACGAGTCTTCCATCTGACCCTTTACTCGGGCGCGGGGCAGGGGACAGCGGTGTGCTTGATGAAGAAGGGGAATAGGACGGACCGGATGCGAGCGCGAGGACGGGCGCTGTCGCTCTCGGCAACGGATCGCGTTTCGGTATCGTTGCGGATGACATTCTCGTACGTGTTGACGGAGACGCCGAGTCAGGCGAAGCACGACCGTCGTCATCGTCATCATACTTGACCTCTGAGCGAGCCGCGACCCTCCCGCTTCGCCGTACGGGCTCGATCACGCGCCGCAATGCCGCTTCTTTCGCTTTCGATTCCCTCCGTCTGCGCGCTTCGTCGGACGATACGGCGAGCTTCTTGCTCGTGCCGCCGTGAGCATGACCGTGGCCATTCAGTGAGGCGGTACTGGATTTAGGGAGGAGAGCGGTGCCTCGATTTGAGTTGCTTGCGCCCAAGCCGAGTGAAAGGAGGAGGGCGTCCCGTTGACTATCAGTGAGCACTTGAGTCAGCGCTGTCGTTGAAGAAGAAGAAGACGAAGAAGAATGAGGACGAGGGACGAGGAGGGAAGAGGAAAGAGGAAAGAGTATCACGCGCTCACCGGATATTCATCAGGCGTTCTTGCTCATAAGTATCTATCTCTTCCGTATCCATCTCCCCCATCTCACTATCCCTATCTCTGTCCATATCCCCTTTGTCGCTGAGCGAGGACGACGAAGCCCGCGAGGGAGTCGCGCGAGTTGCGCTCTCGTCAGCAACGCTCATGTTGCTGTGCTATCTCAACGATGTTTCGGGCAAGCGAGTGTGTTTCTGTTCTCTGCAAGCGGCTGTCTCCCTCGTCTACGAGTATGTCTCAGATGGCAAGATGGTTCGAGAGCAGCGTTAGTGCTTGGTAAGGTATTGGTGTATATGTGTATAGATTGTTTTCAGATAGACGAACATGACATGATATTAACTTTTCCTGCTACCACAACGCGTCGATCTCGAGATGGATGATGTCATGGTGGTATTCTCCGACGGAAGAGGTGGGTAGTCACCACTAGCACACTCACTCACACCCACTATGCTCCTGCGGCATACTGCATCCAGCATGTAGCAGACATCACATGTAAGACGTCAAGACATGAGGCATGAGACATGTTATATCGATGACATGCAAGTAGTACAACAACGATCGTCCATCGACCATCGTCCATAAGCCAGAAGCCAGCCTACTCCCGCACCCTCTCCATGCTCTCATCATAGACAAAGTCCATATCCCTCCTGCGCTCAGAGACCAACCGCGCCCACTCGAGATACAATCGGAAGACATACGCCGTCATGTCCTCTTTACGCCAGTGCGTTGCGGACCAGGCCTTGCCCTCATTGGCTATCTCCTTAGCCAAGTTCTGTTCTCCGGTATTGGGCGAGGTCAGATCTCCTTGGAACTAGAGTTGATCCGTCAATACAACTGACTGATGCAAGTCGACGATGACTGAACTCACAAAGGCTAGTGCGTCGTACAGGTCCGAGTAGTCGAGCTGGATCGGGATGTAGTGCACCCACGGCTGAATCCTGTCCGTCCACCATTCCGCTGCATGCATGGCAGCGTCAGCGACAAGTATAACTAATTAGTTAGCTGAGTGGCGACTACTCACGCATGACAGTACTCTTGAAGATGAGCGAGCCGGACGTCAAGAGTCGCTTGAAGCGAGCTGACCAGGCATTGCCATCTCTGCACGTACATGCATGGTCAGTCCTCATTCTTCAGGTCACTGGAGCCGAATCCAACTCACACATCAACGACATATCGGTAATTCAGCGCCGCGTCATGCGACATAGGATCGGCCCAGTGATACTCGTACGACAGATCTTCGCACGAACCATCATCGATGTCGCATTCTGCATAAGATTAGCTATGAGACTATTGAAAAAGTCGATTCAGAGTTTTCACTCACGGATGGGACTACCGGTGAATGCCAGATCGAGATAATGCTCATTGGCCTGTACTCGCTCGACGACTTTTGCCGTTTTCGCCAACGTATGTGACCGCATAGCTTTTGGCGCAGAGAGCATGGTCATATTGACCATCCGTTCCATCTCTGACTTTCCTTCTTGGACGTCCTCGTCGTCCTCGTCCTCGTCAAATTCGCGAAGATGGGTAAGACCAATGAGTCTAGTCCTATGGCTCGTCCTCCAGGGTGTGTTAACCGAATGATATGTACCAGTATTCGATCCGCGCCACATCAGCTTATCCTCCATCTTATCGTCCCAGTCAACTTTGGGGAAAGTCTCCGAATCAACCCATTGTTCGGTCGGGACACCCAGTACGTCCGAGTGGAGGTTGGTCTTGCTCAACGAGAATATTGGAGTGAGCGGTTGTACGTGCGGCGTCTTGCCGGCTAGTGCGCCGTGTAGCGCGACGAGCTCGGGGTGGTTGCACAGGTCCATCAGAGATGAGTGAGACGAGATGAACGTCTTGTTTGACATTGACGTCGAAGGGAACGCCGGGATGCGGGGCGCGTGGTGCGGGGCGTGGCGGAGTTCCGAGGAGGGCGGACAAGCCGTTCCCCAGCCTTTCAACGTCAAGTCGATCTCGCCGTCCTCGTCGAACCCTAAACGCCCGTGCAAGTGTCAGCAATCGGAAATCAGCAAAAGCGTTGAAGGGCAATGATTGCTCATCGCTCACATTCGCCTTCCTCGACATGCTCTAGCAGTTCTCGCTTATGATCCCACGCGACCAGAGCAGTAGCGGTATCATGTACCGAGTACACGACCGTCATGTCGTCCAGCCACTTGGCGACGGGTTTCAGCAGTTCGGCTTGACCCTGTAATCGCTCGTCTGCGCCTTGGATCTCCGCGGAATTGTAAGTCGAGAAGGTGCGGATGGAGCCGTGTCGCACTTTCAGGGTGTATGTGTCTTGCAAGTATGATGCGCCGTCAATTCGGGTGTTAAGGTCGCGGGGCGATAGAGCGCGGAACGGGAGGAGATCGCGGTCAATCTGGTCATACTCGTCCGGGAGCGGGACCTCGTTGTCACTAGTAGTACCGAATCAGCTCGGCTCATAAAGTGCAGAGGTGAAACGACCCACCAGACGTATTCCCACCATTTGTCAAAACCTTTGGGAGGCTGACGGCCGTACCTCCGCCTGTACTCGACCACAGCTTCCTTGAGCGTCTTGCTCTGCCCGGCGACCTTTGCATCCCACGTATCGCGCGCATCGCGTATGAGCTGGTAGATGGGGTGTATACGGCTGTGGAGATTGACCTTGAGCAGACCTTGTTGAACTTGGTGATCCGGGACTTTCTTGGACATGAGACTGGGTGGTAATGGTGCTCGAGGGACATCGCTACCATCCTGTTTGACTCTGCGCATGCGGAGTGGTTTCTGATATGATTTGGACTTTTGGGTCGCTATGACATTGGCTGCTTTGAGGCCTGATGATGCGGTGCCTACTTGCTGTATGCTGGTGTGTGATGTGGCTGAGAAGATAGGTCGGAAGAGGGTCAGGTAGACGAAGAATAGTCCGAAGAGGTAGACAACGTATCGCCTCGTCCCGCGATTAACGGCGCGACCGTAAAGCTTCACGATGCTAGCCAGAGGACGGCGTCTCCTCTCCTTCTTCTCGCCTCCTTCCTCAAATACGTCGCTCAGTCGCCGACTCGCATTGTTCCAGGACGAAGTGAGCGTTGCGAGTCGATTGGCCGCTGCGGCTCGAGCTGGATCGCGCTTGTACGCCGCCAGCTGGGCGTGATGTTTTCGGTTGATGGAGTGCGATGGCGAGTCGGGGGCCGGTGGGAGGAAGACCGGTGAGAAGGATGGCGAGGGCGTTCGAGACCCGGACCCACTTGGGGCATAGGCATATGTCTGCGAGCGCAGGGACATGACGAGCTGTCGATACCTGTCCAGTCAGTTCTTGCGAGAGTTGGTGGCAATAACGAGGAGCGAGTCGACTGTCAATCGCCTGAGAAGGTGCCCGACTGCTTGAGTCCTACGATCGTTATTTGCTGTGGCCGATGGAGAGCCGCGTGGTCGTTGTGGTGATAGTGAGGATCCTGTCTAGCTTCAGACGTGGCGCAACGATTGATTCACCACCAATTGAATTGGCTATTCAGACGAACAGGAAGCTTGGAGGACTGGTAGTAGCGCAGACCTTATTGCTGAGATGGGCGATGAACCGTGTCAGTCACGTACTTCGAGCTGGTCAAGTACATATACGAACGAGCAGGAGGTTGGGTGGGAGTGCGAACATTGCAAAAATGGAGAACCCGGGAGCAGCTGCATGATCGGCAGTGGTATCACGTACGACTCCGTACTTCATGCTTCATACTTCGTACACTTCGCATGCTCTCACGGACGAATCTCGTAACGGTCCAGGTAAAGAACATCTCGCAACTCCCGATGTCTTGGGTGACCAGCAGGGCAGCCTCCAGCCTCGGGCCTCGGGCCTCGCTCAGGTACGCATGTCCATCTGCGAACCTTGGGCGAGACGGAAAGTCCGTCGCGGGGTAGAGCGGGCGGGATGGCAAGTCATGCGGCATAGCAAACGGTGCAAGACACGGGAGGCGCTGCTTACCTGACGGTGAGACCGGTCCAAGCAATTTAGGCTTTCTGGTCTCACGGGACAGGCGGGAGGCTGTACGCGGGAAAACCACGTGACTGCGCCAAGCCTAACCTTGGTTCTGATTCAGTGACGTGGATATGTTTTGAGCAGAGCATGGCCAAGCTCTGATAACAGTCGCTTTTGCCACGTGAGACTGCCGTCATGCCCCTCGTAGCTTATTCGAGGTAGAGGTCTGAGCGCGACTGAGAAAGTGAAAAGCGCGTTCGGTCAGTACCAGTTAGATCACTACACACTCTGGTTACTCTGGTTACTCTGTTTACTCTGGGTCAGTCCTTTGAATACTGTGCGACACTACACCCGCACTCGTATCAGCTCCGACACGGCTCCGTCCAGTCTGAAACCTCGAGACGGTCCATACACCCCGACCGCCTGCTTGCGACTACACGCCGCCAAGCGGAACGTGCGTCTTTAGCGACAGGTAATCGAGCACCGTCAGATCTTGTCTCACTCACCACCGGCTGATATCGACTATCAACCTCCAGATTCCACTCACCACTCGTTGGCGCCAATACATCATTGGAGAGATGCGATACGTGGCAATACTCTCGTCGTCATAGCCTTGCAAAAGGCCAATCATCATTGAGCAAGTCGGACCCGCTAGTTGCGAGCGTCCTCAGCAACACACCCCGACTCGATAGCTGTCTTACTCAATAATCGACAACATCGAAGCTCATTCTGTCGCTCCAGTCTCCACAGTGACTTTCGGACTGCAATGCCCAATTCGATCCCTTCGCCAACATCGACCATATCCACAGCGGACACTTCACTGCCCACTCCGGACCAACCTTCCTCACGACGACTTTCGCTGATTCAGTCGCCGAGTCTGTATTACACCAACGCCATGTCGAACAGTGGCAGACACATGGGAGAGGAAGGAGGAGAAGAGGAAGACGATTTGTTTTCGCCTTCCGGCTCGCGCATGTCCCCTCCGTCAGGCGGTATGGGAGCGTTCCGCAGTCGACTCGCGGAACCGTTTGAGACACCCGATAAAAAGGGCGCACAGCCAAGCATCAACGTGCAAAGTGACTTCGACGTCCCATCCTCCTCACAAAGACCACCTTCTCCCACGCCATTCTCACAAAGAAATGGTACCACGCCACTCGGTCGCGCGAGGCCGCCACCGCCGATCTTCCTGCGTCGACCGACTGGGCTTGAGAACGAGAACGAAGATGAATTCATACCAGTGCCAAGATCGGCTTCGACGAGTAGTCAGCCATCTTCAGCTAAAGGCCTGAATATCACCGGTATGACGATGCCAGATGTAGCTTCAGCTGGTCTCATCGAGGAGGAAGAGGAGGACTCGTTGGCGGATCTCGCGGCATCACCTCGGCGGCTGGTGTTCAACAATCCTGATGCGGCGCCGTCCAGTCCCGCATGGCAGAGCTTTGACGCTCCGCCATCCGCTGGGCTGGGAGGCTCATGGGGGCGGAAACAATCGCTGGATGTACCTTCGCCTCTCGGACCGCGGAATAACGAACGGCGTTTCGAACCTACACCGCAACACGGTCTGCACGCTCGGAATCTGTCGCTCTTCTTCCCTCAACCTGGCGCACCGGCCCCCATCAGGCCAGGCGGGAGTACGCCGGGTAGCCCGATGGCTTTCGATAGTCCACGGCAAGGTCAGGAAACTCTTATCAGTGATAATGGAGGGCAGAAAAAGGTGTTCGGAGGATCGGGCAGTTGGAGTTTCGGGCAAGCACACGCTTCGGGATTGGAAGAGTCAGAATTGCAAACTCCTGAAGGCGTGAAGCGTAGCAAGCGGAGAGGGCATCATGTAGGCCGCTTATTTCCCCTAGATATGGCTCGTGGAACTGACACTCATGACACGCGCAGCACAAACACTCCTTATCACACAACTTCTTCTCATTTCTGGATCCGACCCAGACCAACCCTGCTCTGGCCGCATCACCGTCATCGCCGCTACCTCCAGCCTCACCTCGGCCGGATGCTACTCCTGCGCCAGTCCCCATGCCTTCCTCGCTGAGCGCCTCCAATGCTGGACCATCATCACAGACTCTATCGCCTTTACCGCCCTCGAGGATGGACCATAGAAGCCAATTTTTGCTCTCATTCGCGATTCTAGAGTTTTTGATTGGCGCTGGGCTATGGATCGAGGGGCAAATGAGCGGGTGGCGATGTTTGGCCGGCGTTGGCTATCTCGTCGTCTTCGACGCTATCGGTGTCGGAGTGCATTTCATGGATGGCGGACTGACTGATGGATGGAGCAATCTTCGACGGCCGTATGGGTGAGTCGCACGACACCGCCTTGAAGAAGAATAAAGTGATGTAAGCTGACACTGTTCGATGATTCGGTAGATCGTCTCGGTTCAGCTCATTGTTATACTTTGCTCAGTCCCTCTTTCTCGTCTTCGCCGCGGTGTATATCGCCAAAGAGTCGATTGAGCAAGTGGTTCTGGGATCAGGAGCACACGAGCATGCAGTGGGCGGACACGGACATGGGGAGGTTGTGCTTGAGGGCGACGAGAGGTCAGTCTTCTATACGCTGTTGATGGATAATTCTACGGATTTGAGCTGATCCCAGATTTAGGCCCTTCCCTCACTTCCTGTTGCTGTGCGCCACTGTCTCGAGCTTGTTCGCTGGCGGACCGCTCCAGAACCACTCGAAATTAGTTGACGGTCAGTCAATCAACCGCAAGAGACTTGGATTTTAGCTGACATGACAATTGCAGCTGTCGGTCCGCTCTTTCTACCTTCGTCATACTTGTATCTCCCCTTCGCGACGCGATTCCCTAGCCTGTTCGCCAACCCATTCAGCATGACGGTAGCTGGTGCTGCCGCCGGAATCCTTGTCAGCACGCTTGTTGTACCACCGTAAGTTCTCTTTGCCCCTTACGACCTGTCGATCCACTTTGCTCATCGACATTCCGCTGTTTTGCAGAACCGCATTGCATTCCCTTGATTCTCTCATCTCCCTCCTCCTCGCCATTCTCACCTGTGCTCTATCGTACCCACCCACAGTGGCATTCGGCCATGTTCTCCTGCAGACAGCTCCGCCGCAATCTCAAACGCAGAGTGTTGCCCTGCGTCGCGCTCTAGCTGACATCAAGGATGATCGACGAGTATTAGGCTTGGGGACAATGCGATGTTGGGCCATCAGTGCGGGGCAAGGGCACTATGAGCCCCCTGGTCCGCTGACACCGATGGGTAGTCGCGCAGGTAGTGTTGCCGGTTCGCCCAGAAGTGAGCGATTCAGTTTCAGTCAAGGGATCAGTCCCGCCGGCTCGCCCCGATCGTCCTTTTCTCGACGCGAATCGTCCACCCTCCTACAACCAAATTCCTACTTCTCACAACCGCAATCGAAAGAAGAACTCAACGGGCCAAGCTCGATGTCAATGACAGTGGCAGAAAGCTCCATACCGCTCGTCCTCACAGTAGTCGTCCACGTGCACCCAGACCTGGGCGATCGGGATCTACTCGAAGTGACGAAGATGGCATGGGGTAAACTCAACGTGGCTGTGGGCAGCGGTACTGCCGCGTCAGGAAGCGGCGGTACAGGCGGAGGTGGAGGTGGGAAAGGGCGGAATGAGAGTGAGGTCAGTGTACAGGTGAAACGGGGTTGGGAGGGTATGGAGGATAGTTGAGTACTGCACTGCATAGCACAGCAGAATTCGCATGGCTGCGTAGTCGGGCTAGACCATGGTGTATAGATTGTAGAGTCTAGATCGGGGAGATGTACATCATGTTGTTTCATTGTACCCGCAGTATCTCTGGGTCTACGTGATACGACTCTCGTGCTCGGACTCGCGCACACCTCGATCAGCCCATGCTTGAGTAAGAGTATAATGATTGAAGAGGGAATCTCTATCTTTGATGATTTTGGTACCGTCCTGCGCCTCATGGCGCAAGCGAAGGAGGTCTCGCCGATCGAGTCGCTACAATTGCCTCGAGTGTCAGCAATAATATGGCGAACGCCTGAATGAGGATAGGGGCACGTACTACTCGATCGCATAGTTGGCGAAAGATTGATTCTGGCTTATCGTAGAGCGTCAGGGGCGTATCAAACTAATTATAATATCACCACACGAAAGCCGAGTCTTGAAGTCAGTCTCCCTCACCCCGAATCGTGGCACGGGACTCACCTCTGCCACTCGTCCAGAATCAAGCACAACGAGCTTATCGTAGTACGCCACGCTCTGGAGGCGGTGCGCTATGCTTATCAACTACGACAAATTCATAGTCGTCAGCATTGACTAGCTCGTGCGATCGTCCCTATGCACAACGCTGATCTGGACGAGCGACGACTCACGGTCACGCCGCCCAAGTGGTTCTGTATGATTTGCTGGATCACCGCGTCAGTCTCGGGATCTACGGACGAGGTCGCTTCGTCCATGATCAATATCGTCGTCTCCCTCGCTAATGCGCGAACGAGGGCAACTGTGATACAGTATATCGAATTCATGACAGTCGGGTTCGGTGCATCAGTAACGAGATGAACGATCAGCGCCGATTGGGATCAGCGACGAGAACGAGGCGTGAATGTCAGTTCCAACTCCTTGGTGCCAACAGAGAACTCACGAAGCTGTTTCTCGCCCGCACTGAAGTCCCCACCCTCATGTGCCACTTGCGCATCCAGCGCGAATTTGGCTTTATTGCCACTGCCACTATTGGCTGGAGCTGGGCGGATGAGATGCAGTAGCGCCTGCAGTTGCGCATCGGGACGGACGCCGAGCGGATCTATGTTGGAGCTGTCACACCGGATAATTGTCTCAGCTTGCCATTCAACTTCTACATATCGACTGGAGACCGACCGTACAGTCCCCTCAAACAAGAAGGGATCTTGGGGAACATTCGCAATCCTCGAGCGGACCTTCAGTCCCAGAAACGCAATTAGTATCAGCTGATCTCTCCGTTGTTGTGCGGTACTGAGTGGACTGACGGTATCGACATCAAGAGACTTCAGATCGATTCCGTCCACTCTGATCGTCCCTGTATATCGCACCATGCCCATGATGGCAGCAATCAACGAACTTTTGCCTGCGCCCGTACGACCAATCACCCCTATTTTCTCCCCAGGTAGGATATTGAGTGATACGCCTTCCAACACAGGTGGCGTGGAAGGAGTGTAGCGCACTTCGAGGTTCTGCAGCGAGATGGCGCCTGCCGTGGGCCATGCTGACGATGGAGGATTGCTCGCGTGAGTGTCAGTGCCGTCGCCGTAGCCGTCGAACTCTGAAGGCAATGTCGTATAATGCATGATCCGCTCGGCGTTGTTCTGCCCCATCGCAACTGATCAGCCTTAGCGCCCTTTGTTATATGTCCCTTGCTCTGCCTCAAGGCAAAAACTGAGAACAATTGACAAGACGCACCATCTCAAGCTCTACTTGGGCGAAGAGCGAAACGAGGTTGGAGAACAACGACGCCGCAGACAAAGCGTATGAGAAGACTACCCCGAATCGCGATGGGTCGACGGACGAACGCAGCGCGATTCCCATCAAGGCAATGAGCTATTCTCGAGTCGCCGCCCATCAGCGACCTGTCGATGGAAGCTCGTACATCAATGGTGAGTTGAGTGGACGTACCAAGATGAGAAGATTGGCAGCGAGGTCGAGGCGGACGCCGAGCCATCTGCAGTGTTGACGTCAGTATGAAGATTACGATGCTTGCGGCAGGATGTCAAATTACGCCACCACCACTCACCGTTGAATGACGAGCTGTTCCCAAGATGATTCTTTCAGTATCCGTACATCGCAACGCGCGAGGTACTTGAGCCAGAATCGAAACTCACTGTAAGGATGTACGCTTGCTACATATGTAGAAGGTCATCAGCACCTCTTACAGCCTCACAAATCTTGGCAGAAAAGCAGAAATCTCGCTCACACCCTCGGAGTTGATCGCGTCCTGCATTCGCTTTGCGAACGCGGATTGCTTCCCAAACGCGCGGATGACAGAAGGGCCTGCTAGCTGAGGTAATGCCTGGCATCAGCCTCTATTCCATCACCTTGTGGCAGTGAAAAAGTTCGCTGCTGTGCTGGTGCTGGTACTGGAGAGTGCTACTTACCTGTTCGCTGAACGAGGTGTAGATCTGAGATCGGGAGATGGAATCGATCCGCTTGATCTCGCGCGAAGTTGTACGATAGTAGTTTCCACACAGGTACTGCACTCGTACACCTTGCTCATCAGTATGCGTACGGCACGACCATACTAGAGCCGGAACGTGAGGGAGTATGGAAAGCATGACCCACGAAGAAGATCGAGAGCGGGACAAAGGCCAGGCCCAGCCACGGGTAAGTATATAGAACGAGGCCGAATGTCCCGACGACAGTGAGCGTGTTTCTGCGACCACCAGTAATCAGTTAGCGATATCACACTACGACAGACCGGAGCTTACATCAATAAAGTCTCCCATGCAAAGGCCATTCGGTCATCGAGCATTTCGACGTCTGTTCCCCGTGCAGTACACGAAACGCGAATTTAGCCGTCCAGCAAATTGGCCACGCAGTCACGCCTGCCTGGACTCACCTTTAGACAATCGACTGATGATCCGCCCGCTCTGCAACCGACCACAACCGGTCAGCTCCGTTTTCAAGTGTGATTTCTAGCAACCGTGCAAAAGGCGAGTGGGACCTACCGGTGTCTGATCATGCCAGCTGGTCGGAGAGCGGACGACTTTGATCCAAGCTTGGGCGAAAAGAGCATAAGACGCTCGCAGCCCAGCCAGGAACATGGTATACGAGGCGGCCCACTGCGAGATGAAACATGGGCGTCAGTGTGTCTCTTATGCCTGCTTGGAACCCGTGAACTAGCTCACAGTGGACAGACCGATCGCCAAGCCCAAACCTGGAAGAGCCATCCATCAGCCACTACGTACATGGAGCACGAGGGAGCAGAGGATACCGCTCTGCCAGAGACACGCTCACTAGCATAGATCACCATGTAAAAGCCTTGCGAAAGATCAAACGTGCCGGCAGACCACCAACCGAGGAACAGGCTATTCGCCACGTTTGCTATCTGCGTCAGTAATAACAGCACGACAATGACGAGCGACCACACTATGGACCCTGTAGCGCGCAGATAACGGGTATAGACGGACCACGAGACTGAGCCTCTCTCGCGTTCCTCGGCTAATGGTCGTAGAGTCATTTCACTGCTTGCCAATTCTTCTGAAGGGCTGTGGGTAAAGGTGTTGGTTTTGCTGCTTGATTTGCCTGGAGTGGCCAGAGACGGAGTGCGCTTGGTCCCGAAGCCTTGGAGCATGGTACGAAACGCTCCTTCCTGCTTTTGGAGTGACTATAGCGAGCGTCAGGTCCGCCACTTCTGGCTGACTCACCTCATACGTGCCCTGTTGAACGATCCTCCCCTCCCCAGCCTCATCACGGTCCATCACAACCACCCAATCCGCCTTCTGCACTACATCAAGCTGATGAGTGATTAGTACCCTCGTTCTGTCAGCCATCACACCGGAGAGGATACAATGCTGGACTATGTGCTGTGCGACGTTTGGGTCGACAGCACTGAGCGGATCATCCAGTAAGACGATTGGGGAGTCGCTGTATGCTGCTCTGGCGAGGGATATGCGCTGACGCTGTCCGCCCGAAAGCAGCAGACCTTTCTCGCCTACGTCGGTGCTGATGACATTTCCATCAGCGTTGCATTCAGTGGTTATCGAGACAGCGCACGCAGTGATAACACTCACAAAATACCCGCTGGCATGCCGCCGATATCGTCTCGCAATGCACAAACGTTAATGACAGCGTTCAGGCGAGTGGGGTTGAACTCGTTGGGCGGAGACGAAAAGGTGATATTATGCCGGATCGTCCCCGAATGCATCCACGAGTGCTGTGGGACTAAGCAGAGAACTCCTTAGCGTTCAGTGCCAGTATCTGTCTAGGGGAGAACGCAGGGCGCTCACCGTAGCTCACTTCGCCACCGATTGTCGTATGACCGCGGAGCTGTCGCGTTTCGTTCAGTAGTCCAGAGAGGAGCGCGCTCTTGCCACTTCCTATTCGGCCGACAATACACACCAGGGCACCTTGAACGCACGACAGTGAAATTGGAGCCTGTCAGAAGATCCAGCCGCGGACAATCGACTCAGTGAACACTACTCACCGCGAGGGATCTGTATGTCGATATCGCGCAAGGCAAATGGCCGTTGCTTTGGATTTGTACCTTTCTCAATGCTGATATCCTGCTCGACGGGCGTGAGTTTCGGAGTAGAATCGGGAAGAGCTTCGTATTGAAAATCGCCTTTGACATCAATAGCGTATTTCGCAGTTGGATCGATATTCAACTGCTCGGATACCTCTTCTGCTTGCAGAAGCTTACTGATCCGGCCTGCAGTCACATCAGTATGTCATCCATCTCCAATCCCTCCATCCATCGTGGAGCAAGTTGTACGAGGATTGAGAGTAGGGGCCGATCACTCACCTATACCTACGAGCGCATCACTGACTGCCGTAAAGCACATGGGCAAGAAAGAAATTGGCGTTTTGAGGACGTTGAAATACTGTAATCCGGAGAAAATGGTGGCTGCGCTCAGTTCATGTCCGCTCAAAGCGTAGGTGACGAACGTGACTAGCATACCACCGCAAACAGCGCAGCGAGCACTTGAGTCAGTCGGTACCCCGCTGATGACGAATAGGTCTAGAGGATGGGCGACTCACGCACGGCGGCTAAAGTCGGTATGAACGCCATCGTGGCGTTCATGCACGCGCGGTTCAACCCGTTCCGCCGCAAGTAAACCAGCTCCTTCTTCCGCAGCTCAACCACTTTGTCAGTGAAGAACGACACGTACGCTAGGAGCTTGACTGCGCGGATATTGGTCATGACTTCGGATAAGAGGCGGACTCTGGCGTCGACGTGGGTCAATTGCGAGCGGCGGGTGCGGACCATTCGCGCGAACATGTATGCTGCCACGACACATCAGCATTTAGGTCGATTGCGATAGATAATGACGCAGACAGCACGCCAACTGACCTTGAAGCGGTCCAGCGAGTACCAATACCTGCGTGTATCGGCATCAGCTGCCCCATATGCGGGAGATGAGGGACAGCGCTCACGGCAAGTCCAACCAAAGCTGAATAACCAAGCGTCCACACCAACAACCCAAGTCCGACCAGGATTTGGATCGGCTGCACAACCAGATCCAGAGTCATGGGCGCGGAGAAATCCTGAGTGACACCTCGTCATGTCAGTCATCGCGTATCGTATGGCAGCTCATCATCTGACCGGGACAATTGACTGATCGTCTTGTGCTTACGAGAAAGGACGCATCCGCGGAGACCATAGTGGTCAGCTTGCCATTGGTCAATCCGACTCTGGCTCTGCTTGACAGCTTCCTGAGATCGCGATAGTACGACGCAGATCAGTGAGAGACTATGCTGGTGGCAGATACAGTAGCACTGACATGGACTTGCGCGAGATGAGGTCGATGAGCTTCTCCGCCAATCAGCATCACTCGTGATCTCTACTATGTAAGTGACCGCACTCACCGCTGCGCGCATCATGAAGCCGATAACGGATCCTCGCTGCAAGGCCTGATACGAGCACAGACTCGCTGCTTGTAACATGGCAAAGAGGGAGAAAGCCAGTGCAATACTGTACCCTACCGATCTAGGCTTTTCTAAATTATCAGTAGTAGAGCTGGCAGTGTGCGATTGATGAGCGAGCGTGAGTTGGGTGATTAGCAGTTTCGTCAGTAGAGGCGAAGTGATCTGCAGGCCGGCTGTGAATGGACCCATTCGTATTCGGAGTGTAATGTAAGTATGAGTACATATCGAGCACAGCTCAGGGGGGAAATGACTGACCCGCGCAGAACTTGAAGATGACCGCTTTCCACCAGCCCCAGCGTACAGTGCGATACATGGCCCTAACCAGTAGTCTGCGATTCGTTTCTATCCCAATAATCTGGCCGCCAGAGCCGGCTTCCAGTTTCACGTCGTCGCGTGCCTTCCGAGCCTCTCCTGCGACAGACTTCCTATCTGATTCATCTGATGCGAGGCTCACAGTCTGACTGTCGAGCGAGACTTGGTCATCGGAGAGATGCGGCGATGGCTTCGCGGCCGTCACATCGTCTCTCTCCCTCGTCAGATGGCTCTGGAGTTGATCTGCGATCTGCACGGGCACAAGGTCATTTCAGCGTGGTCGTGTATATGTAAGACACTGCAGGTTGAAGATTAGGGAAGAGACATACTTTCCGACACTCCAAATCCGGCGGGAGACTCCACAGATCTACGAACATCAGCCAACAGATCAGCTCCGTAGCTCTGTAGCCCTTGGAAGCATTGCACAAGTAGGTCACCCATCGGTCTTGGTCGGTAGTGGACTCACCATCCGATTGTAGGGGTCTTGAATAACCAACCTTGAGGATCGGCGTGGCCCAGTGGAAGGTGAGTCGGGAGAAGAGGCCCGCCCGGGTTTCGGGCAGCGGTTCATCTTTGAAAGCTGCGTTGGGCGCTGGGGTCGGGTGGTAGAATGGGATCGTTGGCATGGTCAGTATGTTCAGTCTGTTGAGCTTTTGTGCTGTTGAGCTGTTGAGTGTTGCGCTGTTGTCAGGAATGGAGTGGCTAGAGTAGTTAGTGGTGAGTATAGTCAGTGTATTTCCCGCAGTGATCGAGATTGACTTATGGGGTAGGTGCGAATGTGTGAAAGAAGGGCTTGAAAGTCCAATTTAAGCAGTTCACCGCGGCTCTTGCAAGTTTTAGTGGTGGTCTCATTCGTCAGCTCAGTTCGGAGACGCAAGAAACGTATCACCGATCCAGTCCAATCTCAAAGGATCGATTCGGCATTCCGCTCCTGAGCGTCACTCGTCCTTCGCGCCATTACAGTCCGACTGCATCTGCCAAAAATCACAGTGGGCTCCTTTATCGTGTCCATCTCGGGCCGTCTCACGTCTGGCTTAAGAATACGCTCGAGATGGCCGTGTACTGCTTGGTCAGTAAGTGATAGCTGGTCATTCGGCCGTCTCAAGCGTCCGTGAGATATCCATTGTGCTCGCCGCTAGCACATCCGTTTCCCTGCCAAGTAGTAAGTGCGCCATGCGGAGATGATGGGTAGATGCGGCCTGTACTGTAGATATGCAATGCAGTTTTGATGATGGTACAACATGTAAATGAATGATAGTTTACAATGGCGGGAGACTCCGCTTGCACAAGGGACATATGGTCTACAGCGATATTCACATCAGCATACGCGATACTTCACAGCGCGGTCCACATCTTGAAAAGTATGCGATGCAGTACTCACCTTGACAGCCATCCACTGCGCCAAGCACCTGGTGTGGAAGACATGCCCACACGGTGCAAGCGCATATGCACGTCTCTTGTCGCCCACTCCCAGACCGCCGAGACCACTTGTGGGTGCTGCGCCGCCCTGCGCGGATGAGCCAGGCGTCAGGTCGACCTCTTCCATACAGATCGAACAGGTCGTTTCCAGTCCGCTGAGTGGCGTTGGGTTCTCGGGATCGGGCAGGGGGATGAGGGGATGATAATTGTATGAATCGGGGGGTGCCAGCTGCGGTACGACCGAAAATTAATATGACACGTTGACGAAATTGACAGCGCGACCAGGAAACTCACACTTTTTGGCAAACTAGTAGAGACACCGATTCATGTTAGTACTTTGATCAAGCAAAAACGATGGTCATACTTACAAGAAAGCTGGACCAAATCGTTCTTGAGCGAAAAGCACCGCGATCTGGAAGATCTGCCACACCACTACAAGCCAGATCCACGATTTGGGTTGTACGAAGAAGACGTTGTCGGGGCATGCGAAGGCATCTGCGATCACACACAGTACCAGGTAAGGTCAGCACATGTGAAAGAATAATGGAATTCGACCTACAGAGAGGCAGTGCCATCCTCCCTACTGTGGTACCAATCACAACGCCCCTGCTCATAGCTCGGCTAGACCCTCTTCGCGCGTTACGCCATATCTGCGGTACCCAGAAGGAGTACATGGCGAAGAGGAAGAATGGGAGGATGGATGGTAAGAAGGCGATCTGGAGAACCAGGAAGAGGACAGTCATTCCTGCGATCCCTGGAAGGAGAGTCAACTCGATGATCACAAGTAAAGTTGAATAGGTGGCGAAATCAGCTTACATCTCAAACCAGGACGGTTCAGAAGTGTTTCTTGTGCATTAGTCGACAAGGCATTCAGACGGGCACCGAAACTTGGGGAAGTAGCAGGCGAGGTACCGTCTGCGCCCGTAGCTGGAGCACCTGCTTGGCCCATTCGTGCTAGAGGTGTTACTGGTGAGGTGGACGGCGTCCGCTCGGGCGCCTGTATACGATGGAGTAACACTGCATATCGCTGTGAGACATCATATCAGCACGGTTCTTAGCAACCCTGGCAGAATAGCAGCCACAATGTCCACTCACGGGCCCAAAGACGACAGCTGTGCAAAGACACAAGAAACCCGGGACAAGCATTGGCAAGCTTGCTCGGTTGTCTGACATGATTCCCACGACTACATGAGCGCTGAAAATCCAAGAATCGGATATGGACATGATAATAATTGTCCACAGTGAGACTTTGGATAATGTTGAGGGCGTTCGGGTGGACTCCATCTGGTGGACAAGTAGCAAAAGGACAAGCAGTTGGGAGATGGTCGAGTAGGCGGCGTCTGAGAACGAGACCTGTCAGCGTGCTTCGATCTGAGCCGCGCATTTGGCGGGATGGCTATACTGCCGAGGGCTGTACGAGCAAGTTGAATAAGCACTCACAGTTGACGCTCTTACGCCAGAAATCGTCAATACCGATTCCGCGTCCCCCCTCGATACCGAGGGCCCATCCACAGCCATCAGCAATGATCACACCTCCCAGACCATGTCCAACCTCCCAGTATTTCGGCGGGCGATTTAAGCCTGTTCTGATGCCTGTTGGATTCCGCAGTTCCGCTTCGTACGCTTCGATATCGGCCTGGGTCGTTCCATGGGGCAATGGAGGAAGAGAAAGATGGATGAGAAGTGGGCATGTCGTGGTCTCAGATACGTCTGTGGAAATTTATCAGTATACTACGTACTTCGCAGCGGGACACTCAAGAAGACGAAAATCGTGGGCAGGACCTACCATCTTGACTGGCTTCCGAGAGGACTAGTAGCTTCTCCTGAGCCTCCAAGTCCTTCTCCAACTCTCGCAGGATGATACCCCTGGTCTCATTCCCCGCAACACCGTGTCCAGTAAGACTCCACAGTCCAGATAGATGGCGAATGTCCACTCTCATCCCGTCAGGCAGAGCGTATAGCTCATATGTACCATTCGGGCGATGATGCAAGCCGTAAAAGCTGTAGTCTATCGTCTGCTCCTCTGCAGCAGTGAGAATTAAGGAGCCTTTGATCCACGTCCAGTCGGAATACGTGTCGTTGGTTGAGGATTGCCAATAAGAAGTCGATACGGCAGAGGAGATATTGCGCTCTTTGAGGTTCATATCCCATCGCACTGTCGATGCCCAGTCCCACGAGCCTCTCATCTCTTCTGCGCGGGAGACGTTCCATTGCGGCGTCGAAGCGATGTCGGGAAGATGTACTGAGTGCCAGAAGTCGCTCGAAGCTTGTTCTGGAACAGGATTAAGGATGTGCTCGCTTTCTCCTCGTCGGTCTTGAGAGGAAGACTGTTCAAGCGATATTGGATGTACGTTTGCACCGCGATAGAAGCCCGTTATATTGTTGAAGAATTGATGTGGGTGTGACAGGGCTTGTGAGGGCGAATGGTCGTATTCAGGAGGTACAAGCGACGATGCGAGAACAGGCGGTACGCGAGGCTACGCAGCGTGCAACACGTCAGCATTTCCGCTTCATTCATCGAGCCTAGTAATCAAGTGAAGAAAGCCATGCACACCTCTGTATAATTACCAGCAGTTCCATTGACGACGCCTTGCCACTCGTCCTTCCATATTCTAGACAAGTCCAGCTCGCTCATCCGCCTTCTGATCTCTCCGTCAGGACCCAGCTCGACGCCTGGTCCAGTGGGCGGCGGGTTGTTTCCCGACATGAAGAAGAAGAAAGCAGTGAGGAACAGCATCGATGTCACGTTTGGTCTTGGCGGAGGAGGCGTAATGAACTGTGCTGGCATTGGAGCCAGGGTGGGACCTGCACCGACACTGGGAGCCAGCGGTCGTGGGGACCGAGGCGATGCTGGACGCGCCGGCACCGCTGGAAGAGTCGGGTCCGACATCTTGCGCAAGTAACGCTCGGCTGGTCGAGCTGCTCAATGCCTTGCGCAAAATAACTGGGATCACAACGGTACAATCGAGCTGAGCGATTGATGACTTTAGCAAGGGTGGAGAGGAGAATATCGAGATGGAGTGCGATTAGTGGTCGATTTGTCAACACCGGCAAACACCCTTTCCCGACTCCGACTTTTTTGTTCCAAATAACGGCGATGCAGACAATTCCTCTCAAGTAGGTGCAATGGCAGTTTAGAACGAAACAAGGTCGACGGAATGTGACATGTGCCCGGTGCTCTGAATACAGGATACATCGAACTCAGCCCGTCTACAACCTCACAAGACCTAGACTCTCTCTTTGTCTTTGCCTTTGCCTTTACCACCACCACTACTCTTCTTCCCCTCGAATCCGGGTCGGCCGCCCTTCTTTCCGCCCTTTCCTCCTTTGGGACCTTTCGCGCCCTTGTCTTTGATGCCGAGTCGCTTGTTTCTCCTGTCCTCGGCGCGTTTGGCAATGTTGTCATTGCGCTTCTTGATTGCGATCTGGGATGTTTTCTCAATCTCGCGCTTGCGCTCAGCCCTGGATGAGTAACGATGTCAGCAGAGTTGTGTATGCTGGGAAGTGCTACTCACCATTGCGTCGAGCTCTTGGCTTTGGTCTTCTCAGCTCGTTTAACGGCCTTCTTGAGGATCTTCTCCTGATCAGCGACCTTCTCTCCCGCTGCACGCTGCTCGGCCTTGGCCCATCTTTCACTTTCTTCAATCTCTTTCCGCTTGTCTGCGGACAAGTTTGCAAGGTGCGCATTGTGCTTCTCGAGATGTGCAAGGGCATGAGCGGGGTTTGACAGGTGTTTGAGCGGTCCAGTAGGCTTGGATTTCGATCCTGCTTTGTTTGGCAAGGAGACTGAGGGGTATGAAAGGGTGTCGGTCGGTTCGGAGGGGAGTTGGGGGACGATGAGTTGAGTCTACGAGCAGAGTAGTGTCAGCCAAGCACGACATGCCCAGGCATGACTGCCTAATGTGAGACGCATCGTCGAGCAGAGTGCTTACCTTTGCGGGCTTTGCGGTGACATCCTGCATAGCTTTCTTTCGCTCCTCTTTCCTCTCGGTCCTCCTACGGTCTCTCATCTCCCCTCTCTTCTGTCTACGTGCAGCTTCAAGGGCGTCTCGGCTCGCTGGGTCAGTCTCGGCATCGTCGACTACTCCACGACCGCGACGGAAGTTGTCCAATCGTGACTGCAGCTTGGCACGGAGTTCCGAGATTGACGCTTGCGGCGGGAGGGGCTGCATGGTCGACGGTCCAGCGAGGGGTTGTTCAGTCTCGCCGTCATCGGCGTTCGCGGTGGCTGATTTTGCGTTCGAGCCTGATTCAAGGAGATCTGCTGCTGTGAGGTTGTTCGATGGGTCGAGCTGCATCACAGATCTTGTCAGCGAATGTACTACCGCTGAGATCGAGCAGGGAGAGAGTACTCACCTTTTCATGCTTTGCTTTGCGTTTGTGCTCCCTGATCTCCTCGCCAGTCTTGCGCTTCTTGTTCTTCATCCACTTGTTGTCGGCCTGCACCAGTGCACGTCAGTACTGCATCTCATACACCCCATGTATCACTGAGCTCTATCATGAAGCTAAGCGAAATGGATAGGGAGCCACGCTACTGACCTCTTCTGGTTCAAGGGCAATGTAATACTGCGAAGGGATCAAGCTGAGGAGCGTCGTGAACGTCGCATTATGCTTTTCGAGCGATCGGACCAGATCGTCTGGATAAGCTGACAAGGCCGATGTTGGCGTTGCCGCTGAGGTCGTCGCTGCTGACATGGTGTGTTACTGTGTCAAGGTTGTGTTTGCGTACGATGCTCAAAGTAGTTGACAGATTGATGTATGCCTGCTGCTTGCACGGTAAGAATGGAAATTCAACAGAAAAGTAAAATGATCACGTGAGCCGGAACCAAAAAGACTCTGAACCTGCTTCGACGCGGGAATGTGGCAATTTTAACTAGACGCCTTGATAAGTCGTCTCTGCCCCATGGTACATAGCTGCAGCTCTCCTCAACTCGTCGCTGGCTGTGGACGCTCTCAGTGAGAACGCTGGCCATATAGCCACCTGTGTGCGATTGTAATCATTTGATACTTACGCGTGAAGACGACACGGCAGATGATTCCAAGCCGAATTCGAGTTCTCGCCACTGGGACTTCGGAGTGATTTGCCTTATATACGTTTGCAAATGGCCCCAAACATCAAAGAAATCCGATATAGTATAACGGTTAGTATATCCGCTTCTCACGCGGGTGATCAGGGTTCGATTCCCTGTGTCGGAACGTATACTTTTTTCTTTGCTTCGATCTCCGATTGTACGGAGGTTGGAGCTTTTTGGTCGGATTTCGCCGTTGCAAACTCAACAGGCACGCCGTTTCGTCTCCTTCGAACGCGATTTGTTTTGTCATTACGACTCGTCAAGTGTCCTTTCACACAGCCACCGATGGACACGAGCGGTGACATGAGCGTCGAACAATAGCACAATAGCCCGACGAGACGTGATTGATGGCATGCCGTCAAAGGACAGTCCCGCTCGGACACACAGTACGCGAAGGCGGCCGGTCTGCGGTTCCGATGACGCCTGTGATCCGAAGATGACGAGGTGATTGACTGATGAGTGCTGAGCCGTGCTTGCCATCAAACCTGACGAGAGCAGCTTACATCATACGTCAGCATCCCAACGACCTTTTCATGTTGAGTGTTGACTACGAGCGGTATAGACGGTCGTAAAGGGGCTTGTCTTGCCTCTGATTCAATTCCAAAGAGACTCACTGAATACCTTTGAGAGCTATCGCAACTTTATCACTCTCATCACTCTCACCGTAATCGCTAGACTTACAACGCTCTAGCTGTTGTACATCATATCTTCTTTTCCGAGCTAGGACCATACACTCTCGATCAGTGTGCCGCTCCAGCAAGATGACAACAAATCGCACTCAGCCCCACGTTGTTCATTCCGGTTTCCAAGATCTGCTCACTCTAGTGGCATCCACGCCTTCGCGGTTGGGTACGAACATCGCTTCCCACTCTCACCTATTCATCGAACGTCCAACACCATCTTCCTCAAATGCAAACGCATGCGCAATGCCCAATCCTGATCACGATCTCGAGTACGATCGCGTTCAGGAGAAAGGCAGGAACAGGAGCAGCGCAGTCGGACCGCCCGCTCCAGGTCCAGGTCCAGCCGTAAGAGGCAAGGCGGCTGGTAGAGGTGGTCGAGCTCGGGGTCTGGGCCGCGGTGGGCGAACGGGCGGTGCAGGGGCTGCAGGGAGAGAAGCCTGGATAGCGGGTGAACTGCGCAAACGTAAAGTGGACAAGAAGACGATCGGCGCTCCAACAGATTTCAGGTGAGGCACCTCTTCACCGTTCTCTACAATATAAAGCCATTGACAGAACGGGTATATCTGTGGCACAGACACATATTCCACGCGTCGACATTCGAGGAAGCGACCGAGCTCTTACTCCGCTGGTCCATCGAGGGCGTAGAGGACAAACTGGGCGGTGTGTCTTGCCGTCTTCACTCAACCTCATGGCCCACACGGCTAGCTGGACTGTGTGCTAATGTGCGTCCGCTGATGACATTTGGTAGACCCGGCTTGGGCGTACCCTATCAAAGAGTTGGTCAAAGCCCGCGCGCGCGAACAGCAGGCGCGCGCAGTGGCTGCTGTGGTTGAAGCTACGGCGCGGAGTCGGGTCTTGGGCGATGCTGCTATAAAGGAGCTGTAAGCGCTCTTGTTTCTCTTTCAGCTACGACTGCATCCGCTCGTACGCGAGCAATGATAGCTGCTGATTCAGGTCGTAGTCCGTCGCCAGGAACACTGCGAGTGATCAACGGCCTCCCCTCGTCCATCTACTCCAGCATCAACACCACTCTGACGCCTACGACCGCAAAAGGCATCCACGGTAATACTCGAAGCACAACGACAATCTCGCCTCTGATGTTCAATGGCTCCACACCGAATCTCATTGCGAATTTCCCCTCGGGCTCGGGGTACTTTGACGCTTCGTCGATTTCTAATGGCTCGAAAGCGCCGATTAGCCGTCTGGCTAATCCGTTCGCTTCCCCGCCTGAGACGCCGCGTCCTCCACCTCTAAGTCCCACTGTTCCTGCTGCCGCGACTCATATCGGCTCGCCTGGCTCGGACGTGGCCGTAGCGAAGGTACGCCAGACGCAGCCTTTACAGATTCGAAAGAAGGGCAGTGCGCCTCCAGTACCATCTGTACCATCTGCATCTCCTGTATCGCCTGCAGCTCCTGCGGCTCAAGCTATGGGCATCAAAGAGGATAAGAAAAGAGTCGTTTCGCCAAAATCTAGATCGCCCGAACAGCGACCGCCCACCACACCCAATACGCCTTCTCGGCGAGACATCCGACCTGCGGCCCAAGACATCTTCAACCCGTTACCATTCCGGATCATCAAGCCTAGTCTGCCCACCCTCGAGAAGGCCATGTCAATAGCGCTATTCTTCGAACAGTACTATCACGCTCTGCTCAAACACCCACATCCTCAAGCGCAACCTATTTGCATCAACCCTGGACAAACGAGTTCGACGAGTTCGACGAGTACGAACCCCGTGAACCCCGTTCATCCGGGGAACTACGTGCTGAGTCGCGCGCGCAGACTCGCTCAGCTCGAATCGACGTTCGGCTTGCCCTCAAACAAGTTCATGAGCGAGGCCGAAAAGGAGGAGAAGCGGGACGAATTAGGCAAAGAGGAGAATCGTATCTTGCGGGAGAGGCGGAAGAGGGTCGATGTGAAAGGGTTCGAATTAGGTAGGGTCATAGGTCATGGTGCTTTCGGCGTCGTCAGGATTGCTAGGGAGAAAGAGTCTGGCAGACTGGTCGCTATGAAGCAGGTGCGTGGCCTCGTCTTCCAGTACTACGTATAGCTGACAACGTTCTATCAGTTACGCAAAGCAGAGTGAGCTCTGCACAAGCCTCTTCGAGTGCGGGCAGTTGCAATTACTGACGCTTTATCGTCGTAGCATGCTGCGAAAGTCGCAAGAGGGCCACGTCAAAGCCGAGAAAGATCTACTAGCAGCAGCGGCCTCGCAATCGACCCATTCTTTCAACGGGGCCTCGCCTTCGTGGATAGTGCAGCTTTTCTACGCTTTTCAGGATACGGACAACCTCTACCTCGTCCTGGAGTATATGGGCGGGGGCGACTTACTCAACCTCTTAGTCGAGCGAGACACGTTCGACGAGCGCATGACGCAATTCTACATCGCCGAAATGGTATTGGCGTTGGAAGAAACGCACGCCCTCGGATATGTGCATCGGGATATCAAGCCTGACAATTTCCTATTCACGCCCGAGGGGCATATCCGCGTGTCTGATTTTGGGCTAGCGACGGACTTGCACTGGGCGCACGATACGAGTTACTACGAGGCGCAGCGCCGCGCGATGCTCAAGAAGCACGGGCTGGACTTGGAGGATAGCGCGAGTACGAGTGCGAGTACTTCGAAGACGAGGACGAAGAGGATCCGCAAAGAGGACGTGGAAAGGATCATGGGCAAGGAGTGGCTTGCAGAGGGCAAAGGCGTCCTGACGTGGAGGGACAAGAATCGGAAGCAGATGGCGTATTCCGTTTGCGGGTGAGTGCCAGCGTCAGCGCAGTATTTGCCATATAGCGTATCGACACTGATGGTATCTTTGTGACCAGCACAAACTCGTATATGGGTAAGCTCTGCTTCCGCGCGAGAACAATCTCGCCTGCTCACTCCTTCGCCGCTAGCTCCAGAGGTCATCCGAGGTCAAGGCTATGGGTTCAGCTGCGATTGGTGGTCCCTGGGCGTGATCAGTATGTGGCGTTGCTTGCGGCACTCATCGCTGTGAAGTAATCTAACAACTCTTTCGCAGTGTACGAGAGCCTCTACGGCTATCCGCCCTTCGTCAGCTCTTCGGTGGGTGACCTCCCACAACCCAAAAGCCATTCGACACATAGAATGACACGCTGATTCGTTGACTCGTCGTGTTTGTCACAGCGACACATCACTCGACAAAAGATCCTGAATTGGAAATCAACCCTAAAGTTCCCCCCAAAACCGCGCCTATCGAGCGAATGTACCGACCTAATGGTGAAATTGCTCTGCGAGCCCGAAGAGCGACTAGGTTGCACCCGCGCTGAAAGGGCCAGCGTGCTTACTTCCAATGCTGGTGCCAGCGGTACGATGAATGGTACGATTAGGGGTTTCAGTGGGTTGGGTCAAGATGGCGCGGCGGAGATCAAGCGGCATTCGTGGTTTCGCGAGATCGATTGGGACAGTGAGTCCTTCTTCGTCAATGGCCAGGTATCTCTATCGCCTCTCTTTCTCTTTGGTTAGAGCGTGAATAGTAGAGGGTGTGAATGAGAATAAGAACGAGAACGAGAGTGAAGACGAGCTGATCAAGCCATCGCGCAGACCTGCACAAGATGACTCCGCCGTACCACCCCGACCTGAGCGCAGAGGACGACACGCGGCACTTCGACGAGGACATTCCTGACGAGGTGAGCGCTTCGTCTCCCAATCTTCTAATTGAGGGGGAGATGGAGCATAGCTGATAGTGATATTTAGCCTCTGGCACCTGCCAACGGAGCCGGTGGAGACGCTACGAGAGATCCGCTGTTGGGGCATAAGACGCACGGTTCGCACTTACTGGAGATCAGAAAGGAGTCAGTCCCGCCTGCTCCAACTTGACAATACATAATCAGCTAATATGGATTATACCACGCCACACCGCAGTCTGGCTTTCAAGGGATGGACATTCAAGTCGCCCAGCCTCGATACGAGATATGGTCGTCTCGCGCATCTATCTTCTAATCGAGATGATCAGGGTGAAAGTGGTGCAGCGGAGATGCACTTGCGTGATTTATCGGATGAGACGATCAGGAATGACAATAACGAGACTGGTGATGACGAAGAAGAGTTCGGGAGGGTTGTTGTTGGTGAAGCTGGGTTGGGTACGGGTCGGAGTACGATCCGATCAAGAGCTCTGTCCCTGTAACAAATGTGTGTTCACGAGACAGGATTGGTGACTTTGCTTGTTATTACGTTCTTGAAACACGTCGATAGCGGTCGTAGTATATTGAATCAGTAATGCCATTGTCAGTCTTACGTGTCGCCTCTTATACAGTAGACTTCTTCCGACCTCTGATCGTCGCAAAGCCATGCAGGAAGGGAAAAAATCTCCATCGAATAACAATACATCATCGTATCGAAATCCAGATCCAGCTCCATCTCCAAACGCACCAGCTCCAAACACAAAGTCGGGTATCCAGCTTGTCGATCGAGTGTCGACGAACTGTTTATCCGGACTTTCCGGCGGGCTGCTGGTTCCTGTAAATCGCCAAAGCGGGTCAGCCATCACCCATATTTTGCTTGCTTGCGCTGAAGCAACCTGTAACATAGTCAAAGGGGATGGGTAGGAAAGGCTCAGATAGGAGCGAAAGACAATGCTATAATTTGTTTCGATCACGATTTGATCTGAGTGAACTATGCTTGATTTGATGATCATCCGGAGTTTGAAAAGGGGGGAGTAAAAAGTAACAGCAGATTGGAGAACAAGACTCACATCCTTCTCTTGCCACCGGGGGCGACAGTAACGTTGACGCTGAGGAAAAAGTTGATGTCAGTGGATGCTGTGATGAACGAGCAGGTCCGTACTCACAATCTGTTGGTTGAACGGAAAGAAACGGGCGTAGACGATCAGTAACCATACACATAAAGGAATCACCGGAACATACCGTCGAGTCTGTAAGAGCGATGTCAGTTACAAACTCTATCAACGAAAAAGCACAGTGACACTCACGTATTGCAGCCTCTTCTCTACAAGGCGAAAGAAGGAAAGAGCGAGCTGTCAGCAATGTGTTCCAAGACTTCATCTCCTTCCGCCCTATTCCTCGGATGCGCTACCACCTCGCTCTACATGAAAGGACGACGACACTCACTTGCGCGACCCTTGGGGGTCTTCTTCTTCTCCTGTTTCTCAACCTTGGGAGCCTGCGGGGTGATATATCAGTATTCGTCCACAGATTCCTTCTTCCAATCCCCCGATCTCCTCTTCTCTTCTGGCGATTCCACCCTTTCCACGCCGACAATATGAATGGGACCACGCTCACTTGGGACTTGACTTTACCCGCACGGGCGAGGGAACCGTGGACCTTACCCATCTTGACTGTGTGGGTGGGCGGTGTGGTGATGGGGTGGTGGGGTGGCGATGGGTCGAGCAAAAGCGAGGGACAAAGACGAATGTGCGGTTACAAGCAGTCAGCACTCAATCCCACTTGATCCTTCTCCCAGTCTTCGTACGAGGCGATGGACGACGGACGATAGCTCACCTAGTGTGTGTGGTGTAGTTGAAGGATGGAGAGAGTATGTGTAAGATCAAACAGTATATTTCGATATAAACGACCCAGCTAGCTGCAGCGTACCAACCAGTGAGTGAACGAGTCAGTCAGTCAGTGAGTGAGTGAGTGCAGCTGCTGCTGCTACGGTGAGAGAGGGGAATAGGGATAGGGATTTCTTCAATTTTGGCTTCGGCGTTATAAATGTTATATTACCGGGATGATATCTTGTGGCTTTTATGCTGGACTCGTATTTTGGGACCCCGCATATCGAAGGTCCATCCTCGCAGCACGATGCATATGTTGATGCTAAAGTACTAGGTGGTACATGATGTGTAAACAATAATGACAGACCACACGACCACGATGAGCAAGCATGACGACAGAGATGCAGCCGATAGCAATGGCAATGGCAACGGCAATGGTAATGGAGCTGGCGAGCCAGTAGCGAAAAGACGGAAAAGCGGTAGAACGCAAATGGCATACCTCGGTCCACCAGGGACGTACGGCGAGCTAGTGAGCTGAGCGACGCTTCTTCTCCTCTGATAGTCTGGCTAGTTTCGCTGGTGGAGCTATTTGGCTAATGAGCAGTCAGGCAGCGCGAGCATTCGCAGCGCGGTATAGCGGTCATCGAGAGGATAGAGACGGAGAAGAGGTGGATGTAGAGCTTGTACCCTGTCCGACCATTGCGGGTGAGCTTGTCGTCACTCTTCGCTCTACGCCTCTTCTGAAGTCATCACTGATTCGCGACCATGCTGACTTCGTATGGATGTAGAGATACACAAGCACAGTGCTGCGCTACACGTGATGCCGCTCGAGAACAGCATACAGGGAGGAGTGATCGAGACGCTCGCTTGCCTCTTATCGGTATTCGACGAACAGGCAATACAAATACCTGACGCGCAATCTCCATCTTCCTCTTCGGGGTCAGGTCCGACTCTGACTCTGACCTCGCCCTCGGCTTCAACAAGAACTGATCAGCGAAGAACTGATCAGCGGGAGATCCTGATGGATCTTGCGCTGCCCATTAGACATTGCCTGGTCGCGAAGAAGGGTACGACGATCAAGGATGTGCGATGGGTGCGATCGCATGAGCAAGTGAGTCGGTGTCTTCTTCTTCAATCATACCTTCCATCTTCAGTTCTCTACCTTCCATCTTGATCGATGTATGATCAACGCTGATATCGCGGTAGGCTTTGGGCCAATCATCGCAATTCATCTCAAAACACATGCCAAATGCGAAAGCGCAACCGTGGCCCTCAACAGCAGCAGCAGCCGTCTCCCTCCTTACACCTCTTACACCATCACTAGCAGACGACGAAGACGGGGCCGCAGGTGCCGCAGGTGCCGCAGCGGCTATATGCTCCAAAGGCGTCATTCGGCTTCATCCCGAGTTGGAAATCCTGTACGAAGGTACCCAAGCCATCGAGCGTGAGTCATGCTCACACCTCGACCTCGACCTCGACCTCGACCTCGACCTCGATCTGTGTCCTGTGCTGACTCGGTGTTACGATGATAGATAACTACACCCGCTTCCTCCTACTTGGCCCAAAATACCTCATCCCTCCAATGTCTGCCTCGCCCGAAAAAATACATCCGCATCCTCAAACCACCTTTTTCGCCGTGCGACATCCTCGCTCATTGGCCGCAACAGTCGTGGCCAACCCCGTCATTTCGACGCATGTGCGACCCGCTCCTGCCGATGTGGACCAAAAAGACCGATTTCCTTCGAGATTCTTGGTCGAGTTGGCTCGTAGTACAGAGCTTCCTTATGCGCTCACTGCATCAGACGACGTCACGTGCCTTGGCAGCGTTCTAGATCGTATCACAGACCAAGAAATAGCAGACTTATAGCACGACCAAGCAGATCATCGCGATTAAACTACTAAAATTGTATATCTAGTGTATTATACATGCATAGGGGCGATCCGGACACCTGCCGGATCGGAAATGTCGAACTAGAATATATGGCGCTTGTCTATGGTATGCTGTCAGCAACCCTTCTTGTGGTACTGTATACAACGCCAATTGCTCGAAGAAACCCTCTGAGTCCCCAAAAGCCTCGATCAAACTAGATATACACATTTTATGTTGCTCCGCCCTGGTCCAAGCTGATGCCATTAATCTCTCCCGATTGCGCTTTCTTCTGTACGAGTCGACCTCACTTCCACTTGCCTGTTCACATTGCGGTGCGAATGAGGGGATTACATCCTTTTAGGGATGAATGGCTTGTATTTGATCGGCGATACTTGCGGTCGAGTGGACCTCGTATTGTGAGTCGTCTGCGGGAAATTGAGCGTGGATGGGGTGACTAGCACCTCCATCTGAGGTGAGGGAGTGAAAAGCTCCGAAGGACCGACAATTTGATCTACCAGAAAGCGATACTGGCCTTAGCGTCCGCCAGACCACCAAGAAACTGAAGTTTACGGAGCTCACCGTCATCGTCGTCGGGGATGCAGCTGGTCAACAGTCGAAGACCACGGTGACGGTCTGCCTTCACCTCTGCGAGCGGGTTCTCTTGAGAAGTGCCGGACTTCTCATCATCGCCGACTTCGAGCTCTTCCACGACGTCGATCTCCAGCTGCTGTTCCTGCTTCATGTCAGCTCGCTTGCAATAGGAGGTGCCACAGGGATTGTGAAGAAGCTTACCTTTTCTCCATCCCACGTCGTTGGTCCGCTTGCAATCTCCCATGCAGCCGGTATACCTGATTGCTTGACCAGCAGATCGCAGGATCCATGGATTGATGTCCACTGTTTGACGACATCCCTCCAGGGCGGAAGTCGGATGATGTGTGTACTGGTATACCATGGATTAGCATTTTGTCGGGGTGATCTATTTGAGAGCTAAAACAAACTCACAGATTCGTCTTACTAGGAGTATGCCACCGCTGAATGCCCCACGGCTTGTAGCTGTGGAATTGATAAGCCCGGTCAGCTGGGCACCTCGGCGGTCATGAGGGACTTTGTAGCCGGGAGGACTTTGTGGCAAGGATGGGGGCAACTTACTTCGTGCATTGCCGCTTGAAGCTGTCCCACTTAGTAGTAGACATGTGGAATCGATGACACACTACAAGACAAATTAGTGCGACCGCGATGTCGAGTGAGCAACTGCTTACGGGCCGAGGCAAACTAGTGTCAAGAAGCAGCGACGACAGCGCCGGCTGTCAGCCTCACGATGGACGACGCAGATAAGCTATGGTGGTATCAGGACGGCTCTCACGCACCTTGTTGACATCTGGAACGACAGCTTCTCGCGTGACGGGATTCCACTTGATCCACTCGGCGTTCTGTGGGTCCGGGAGCGCTCTGAAAGCAAGCATGGTATCGTCAGCCTGGCAGGCCATCAAAGAGGAAGGAAGAGGAGTATCGCACTTGTACAAGTTCCACAAGAAAGCACCGGTGGGGAGGTTCTTAAGCTGCTTTCGGGTAGATTGCCATTTGGGTTTGAGATGATGCGGTCGACGACGCGTTCGGCGACCAGGAGGCTTCTTGACGATGGCGGAGTGCCCTTTGTTCATTTGCCTACGAGGGTGAGGGCTCTCGTAACGGGAAACATTTGCAGCTGTCGCTTTATGACCACGGCCGGCAGGAGGGTGATAGAGGTCGTCGTCTGAGTTGGACTCAATTGCAACCGTAGGGGAAGAGTCCTTCAGTGGGACACGGTAAGGCGAGGAGAGAACGGGAGTCGTAGGCGTGACAGGCCATAGCTCTTCCTCGCCCTCTGCGTCCTCCTCAGAAGGAGATGGCGAGGACGGGGGTGTGGCACATGTGGGACAGGTGGCGATGGGACCTCTCAGAGGCATATCATGCGCCGGCACGGGAGTGCTGAACGTGGCAGCGAGAGACGGTGAATCGAGGTTCGCGATCGTTGTCATTGGAATGGCTGTTGGTATGACGGGTGTCACCTGGGGCATGACGAAGGTTGCCTGGTCGCTTTGTGGTAGGACAGTCGCAGTCTTGGCGTATGTTGTTGGGGAAGAAGGACGTGCCAATTGGTCTGAATGTCTGTGTGGCGATTGGTAGACTGGGTACGTGGGGACAAAGCGGTAAGGAGCCAGACCGAGGCACGAGTGGGTAGGAGGGTGACTGATAGGTTAATAAGGTGTCGTAGTGAAGGGGTCAATTGGGGCAAGAGGGAGAAAGGAAGGATCAAGAGAGGCGCTGTTGGCTTGATCCAAGTAGGGGTAGGAGAATGCAGTGTGCAAGGCAAGAGTGGAAGACCTTGGACACTGAAAATCGTTGGGGGGTTTAAGAAGCTTTGGGTCGATAGTGGGCTCGGTCAAAGGTAAAGAGTATTGAAAGTCCATGTGAGCGTGTGCTGGAGATACGAAAGGAGTGAAGATGGGCTCTGGGCCTGAAGGGAGTGACGGTGTACTGACGTGGAGTGTAAGAAGGGGGCAAGGGAAAGTATGCTTGTGTGGAAGGGAAAGGTTATTGAAGTGGATCTGACAAGGGAAGGGAAAGACGTGCAGAACTGTATATGAGAGAAGGATGAAGGGAGAGTAAGTTGGTCAGCGTTCTGTGGGCGGGGACGAGGGAGAGGGAAGGAAGGGATAAAGTGGAAGATGAGAGGTAGAAGAGAAGTCGTATAACTTCAAGAGAAAGACGGGCAGCACACTCACGTATACATCACTAGCACCGCTTCTTCCCTCTTCTGCGTCAAAGAGATCTCGGAGCACATGCTTCTCTCAAACTTTACCTATTATGGCTTTCCTTTCCCTCGGCAGCAGCACATCGGCTGACGTCGTGTACCTCGCCCGTGGTCCTGTGCGCAACGTTTGGTTTCGGGGGTTATGGTTGTCTCTTGCTTCTCGATGGCGGCAGAGCAGAGGCGGCGACAGCGGCAATGACAACGGTCGTACGAGTGCCCGAGGGAAGGCTGGAAGAAAGGTAGGCGGGAGGAAAGAGAGGGACGGCGAGCATGGCGCGCTGTCCGACCGGCGTAGTCATCAGCTGCAGCAGCAGCAGCGGAGAGTACTGCAATAGGCTAGTCTACTCCCCTCCCCTCTCTGCGTGCCGCCCTGTTACAGACCACCGTGATCTGACAGATCATCGGCTCGGCGGGAAAGACTGAGCAATCCACTACCACCACCATCATCATCAATCATCACCTTTGCCACTGTAATATCAACTTGGACGTTGCAGGTGGAGGATGCGCGGTGCCTGGTGATGTCGTTTACCGGATACAGTATATCGGTAGGATGATCCGGGGTTGTATGGGTACTCTCGGTCGACGCACGGACCACTTTTTGATTCGTTGGGCAGAGATAGAAAGGAGGTATGACGCGTAGGCGTGGAGCGCGAGTGAAGAGAGGGTTATGGGCTTGCAGTGGGAGGCGCGTCTTCTCAAGCTGAGAATGGGAACGCATGACGTTCCGAGGTCAGCAGTGAGGAGCACAGAGCGATGAGCTGCAAGATAGATGAGCATATGCACAAGGAAGGAAGGAAAGAAGTAAAGGTATTTGTCAGTTGACGTGGACATCAGTCAATTGCCACTTGACGCGCACTGACCGCTTACCGCCACGCCACATCACTCGCACCCTTGCCTTTCCTCCTTTCCTCCGTACGCCCTCTCGTCATCCACCAGTGCAGTTCTGTGCCTCCTTCTGATCCGGCATTAGCGACGATCCCGGCACAACAGGCGATGACGGCTGACCGTCGCAGTCGGGGATTTCGCAGACGAGCAGACGTAAGCTCGATTGGACCGCTGAGCGCCGAGTTGCGGGTCACGAGCTGAGTGTCGAGAACATGAGAGTTTGGTGACATGGCCATCCTGTCATGTTGATATCCAGCTACCTTGTGTTGGATAGAGTCGTAAAGTATATACGAACCCAAGAGTGACTAGTGCGAGAAGAGTGAGGGTAAGTACAAATTGAAGAAATCAGATGATTACAGCAATGAGTAGCAGCACAATAGATTCTCGGTATACTGCGACAGAACAATTGTGTTCGGCCGCTGCTCAACAATCACTGATCAAAGTCCATTCTCATTGGGTGTAGATATCAGTAGGCACTCTCTCATTGTGCACATCAGTTTCGTCACACAATAGTCCTCAGTAGTAAGGGGGTACGGGGATCCCGACATTTGATTGTTCTCGGGTACCATCTGATCACGAGCGGTGATCGATCGGAGCGGTCGGCGCGATCGCGATCAGTAATTGGATTTGTACCATACTGCAGAACAATAATGCTGCCGGACCATGAAACATTGTCGAAGGCAAAGTCTATCCGCTGACAGACATCCCTCGTTCCACAATGGCCTTCGAAGGCATAGCTGGTACTCGTGCACAGGGCGTCGATCAATTGTTTCCCTCTCGTCCAGTCAATGAAGGGCCGCCGCCTCAGTGTACCCGTTCTCTGCCCGACATTGTGCTGGACAGCACCTCGATATCGGCTAGAATCCACCTCAGGTATGGCACACATCCTTGAGCTTCGTCGCAAATCTTAGTCCTGACTCAGAACCATGCCAACATTGCTTGATGCCGAAATAATACATCTCATCTCGACCCCGATGCCCGTGCCCGATGCTCGTGCTCGTGCGCGCGCTACGGGGCTAGTCGCTAGTCGCTATGAGAACCCAAGTACCATCCCACCATCTACTTCTTGGAAGCGGCGGCCTTGGCCTTGAGGACACGCTTGACAATGGTAGCCTCCTCGATCAAGAATGCACGGGTGATACTGTTGTGATCGAGGCGGGTAATAGCGAAGGATGAGAAGCGCATGACGTGATAATAGGCGGATATGAGATAATGATAATCAGAGCGGAAATGTACGAAGATAGCAGGAAGACGGGAATATTGTTAGCATGCTTCCCTGACAAGAAGTCACACAAACACCCACCGAGACTTGACGCAAGTAGCGCAAACCGAACCACCGTAAGCCCTGTTGACGGTCTTTTCACGCTTGGAGAGGGTAGCGTCTGCGATGAAATCAAGTATATCAGCGAACTTGCTCTCAATGTGCCATCCAGACCAGCCGCTGGCTCCATTCCATCACATGCCGCCGCATACGGACTGATCGACAGTAATGTAGACGCAACACTCACATTGACGGGGTCGGAGAGCGGGGATACCGGCAAGAGCGTCGCCACAGTCACCGCACTTGGGAGAAGACTGCAATATTTGGTAATGTCAGCGTGCTGTCGTAGATGATCGCCTCTGCGACAACTGATTCTCGGCGTCTCGTATCTCTATCGTGCTCTGTTGTTTCTCGTCCCGGCACGAGACAGACAGCTCGGTCTAGTATGACTCCTGTCCTATCTCGTCGGCTGCCCTCAACGCTCATCTCCTCTCCATTGATCCATGCAACCAACGACACGCTCTTCTCTCCACTAGCCTCGCTCGCTCCATCCTCTCCTCCCCATGTAATCTCCCTACAATTACACAACCCTACATCGGACTTGCGATCCAAAGACCCAATGATCACTCGACTCACAGCAAGCTTCTTGAGGTGGTGAACGACGAGCTTTCCACCGGGGGTCTTGACGACTCTCCTCCTGTTGGAGGTGGTGTTGTATGGCTGACGCTTTCGGAGGGTGACACGCTGGGCCATTTTGTCGACTGTGTGGTGTGTTTTGATGGATGAGAGAGAGGTATGTAGGTTGATTCAAGGTTTTTCTGAGAATTGGACAGCAAAGCGAGCGACAGCGACAGCAACAGTGCAGCAAGCAAGCAGCCTATGCACCAAGCACCAAGCCAAGCACCAAGCACATGCAGTGACAGTACGCTGAGGAGTAAACTGACTGAGATTTTACGCTAATGCCGAAATCACCGACACGCAGTACACACGAAAACAGCTTGTGGCACGGCTGCCACTCCACCAATCGATGGCGTCCTTCGGTGTTAAAGCCATGGGACGACTGATATATCCGATACAAACGGTTCGTGAGATCATACTATTCAAGCATGTTTCGCAACACCTCCTCATCCACACACGCAATCCACATTCATGCGTAGCTGCAATCTTTTGTGGACGATATAAGCGATGCCATCTACGAATCGAATCACTGCGACCGTCTGCCAAGCTCGCAAAACACTTCGACTCTATGTGTACGCAATTGAGATGAACCCGTGTTGCTATGGCTGCTTCTCGAGAATACCCTTGACACCCCTTGAGTGAATCGGCCTCACGCTGCAGAAGAAATGAGGCGATGCTTCACTACATGCGCACCATCCATTCTTGACCATGCGTAAGCACCAAGTGGGTGTGACTCCGAGTACAATGCGTGCAGCTGTCATATCTCGATACGCGTCTTGTACCGATCATCAACATATGCCTGATCATTGCTTGTGAAAGCCTTCTCAAGACGGCCGCTATTCACGAGACGATCTATTGCAGACTCATGACAATTGCTAAGGATGAAGGCGAGATTGACAGCCATTGTTTTACATAGCATGCGAGCTGCTGACGTCTTCTACACCTCTCACTACAAATTATTTCTACTCGTCATCAGTCGTGCTGCAAACTTCACGCGTTATGTTCCCTACGATTGCCCGCCGCTACTATTCCTGCACTCCTTCTCTATACTGATGACACCATCATAGGGAAGAGCATGACAACTCCCCGATGTCACAGAGAGAGCCTTCGGAGAGGGATACGCGCGCCAGGTTCGCGAAGAGGGAGGCAGGCTCGAAACGCGCCGTTCAGAAATCCAAGTGGTCATGTTATGCCGATCGACAAGGGGAGCATAAATCGACGTCAAATCGTCTTATGTGCCCGTGGACAAGTATGTGAGATCGCGGCAGGCACGGCTCAGTGAAGTATCCAGCGGTGGCAGGGATGAAAGTCAAGCTCGATGGGAGTCTATCTAGCAGTATTAGCGACATGATCAGTATTGCATAGGTATGTCCTGTCGTAGTCTTTGCATACACGGCAACGTGATCAGCCCACCACTTTGGAGCAGTCAGTGGATACCGTCGAGCGGTACTCGCCTTCGTCTCTCTCGTCGACGATGCATCTATCGGTGATAACTGTGAAACAAGGTTGAAAGCTGCATGGCGCCACGAACGCGCTTGTTTTTGCCATCTGCGATAATCGGGTATGAGTACTCGCAATCGTACGATGCCTGATTTTTCAATTAATGTTATTATTGTAAACAATACTCGAGACCTCTAGCATTCGAGTACTTTCTCGCTCTCACAACACATAATCTCTTCTTGCTCTTTGCTCAAGCTACTCTCGATTTTCGCGCAGACGAGCACGCTATTATGACAGCATCGTACAAGCCTCGCGGGGCTGCGAAAGCCGACGTGACAGCTAAGAAGCAGAGCTCGGTAATCCGGACTTGGGGAATTAGGGGTTTTGTGCTGGCGCTTCTTGTTGGGTTCTGCGCTTGGGCAGATAAGCTCAATGTGAGTTCTGCGTTGCATACATCAACTTTAGGGTTTCGCTGCTTCGATACATCAGCCGTGAGAGGAAATCGCCTTGCTGACTCGATTATTACTTTTGCAGGACGGCCGCTTCTACATCCTCGATCCCACATCCCTACACGAAACAGTCAAGACTTCCCTCGCCCTCGCAGCTGCTTCCGACTCTTACGATTCTGGAAGTAATGCCACGGTCATCGTCTCGACGCTGATCCGGCAGCTGGTGGAGCAGCATCCTGAGGCCAGTTTCTCGACTGACTTTGAGAACCCCCGTGAATGGGTCTTTAACAATGCCGGTGGCGCTATGGGCAGTATGTTTATCGTTCATGCGAGCATCACCGAGTGAGTCTATGGTTCTTCATCTACCCTCGTATCCCACGCGCGAACCGCTCGTGATATCCGAAGAAGCGGTAAACCAGATACTGACGATAGTCCGCTAGGTACCTGATCATCTTCGGAAGCGCCGTAGGAACGGAGGGGCACACAGGGCGACACACGGCCGACGACTACTTCCACATACTCGCCGGCAGACAGACGGCCTACGAAGCCGGATCGCTCTCTCGGGAGATCTACGATGCGGGAGACGTCCATCACTTGAAGAGAGGGACAGTCAAGCAATACGCCATGGACCCCGAGAGCTGGGCGTTGGAGTATGCTAGAGGTGAGTTGCGACAGCGACGGGCTTGATGGGACTTGGGACTGATATTTCTTGTGCGATGGCAGGCTGGATCCCCCTCATGCTGCCCTTTGGTTTCGCAGACACGCTCTTCTCCACTCTCGATATTCCCACACTCTACCACACTGTCCGCATCACTGGTCGGGAGATGATCAAGAACTTGCTCAAGGGCAAAATATAGTTATGGTGATAGACGAGTAGAAGAACAATAGAAGATATGTCGGTAGGCATACTGTGAAGTAGATCCATCAGAACAGCTAGCATTGGCAGGATAGGAGGTTGACGCAGCTGATACATCCGTCACGAGGAGCATTGTCCGTGTATACTGAACCACTAAAGATACTAAGAGATACTGACTGCGCTCATGGCTCGGGGTCGCCAATATAACGAGACTGCTTCAGCACACAATCGCAGACAACAAACAACGAACAACGAACAACGAACAACGAACAACGAACAACGAACAACGAACACCAGAGTCCGGCTGTACGGACTTACTCATATACCGGGATGTCTTGGCGATCGACATGTGATGATCTACGCCTGGCTGTAACCGGTTCCAAGCCTGATGATAGACGTTTTACGCTCATGGCCGACAAGTGTGTCTTCGTCCTTTTCGCAATCGTTGGACGAGTTGGTAACTCCGCTTTGGATAATCGGTTTCTGATATGCACGGCAGCATCAGCTTCGTGCCTGGAACAGAAGAGTCAGAGACGCTTCGCGCTCACCTCGTCGACAGCGGTCGAGTTGATCTGGAAGGAGCTAATTTGGTTGCGCAGCGAATCGCGCGAGTTGAGCAGCGCCTGTTGCGCGACAATGATTGCGTTGGCATACTGCGGAGCACCTCGAAGATGGAAGCCTAAGATGACTCACGAGTAACCCGACGACATGTACTTTCGGCTGAAGGAGTCTGCGAGAGGTACAGCGAAACCGCCTGTCAGCTTTAAGAAGCACTGGTGATTGGGCGGTACGTACTGCACGAGCACATCGATGGAGCAGATCGCCTTGAACGAGTAGATGACGAGGAACACCACCGATCTGCGAATACGCTCATCAGACTGATCCTTTCCATAAAGTCGAATCGCAGAGAGAAGGACTCACACGATAGTAGCCGGTAGCTGCACTTCAGCTGACAGTCTGCCAACCCTCATGGGCAACTATCAGCACGTATAGTAGATCTAGAATCGCTGATGATGCACGCACCGCATGAGTTTGACGATAACGCGATCCGTCTCGTCCCATCCGGTCTTGGCTTTTCCTAGACCGACCATGATAGAGATAGTAATGACGAGATCGGTAGCCATGACTGAAGCCAACTATCGCCGCCAACGCCAACACCATTCGAAATATTAGCACACACACTCTCTCTCGACCAAGGGAGAAATAGTGAGAAGGAAAATTTTAGAAGGACTTACCCAGAGGTAGAAGGGGATGGGGTATTTCTGTCTTGCGGTATCAGCCCGAGTATCCTTGCGCTACGTAGAACTCCAAAACTGCAATACACGGAGCGGCACTCACGAAGATCCCGCCTAGATTGGCGTAGAGGGACGAGACGATCCTGACTGAGATCGCGGACCCGACGCACACGGCTCTATCGACAATGCCGCGTGTTTAGTACCATGCTATGTCTCAAAAACGATGGATCCTAGATCAGTGACTTACAGGAGCATCCCCAAGGATACGAGAAGGACCTTGCTGCGGTTGTTGATACGATACGCTCGTTCAGCGTAGACGAGCTACCACGCCAGAATTGAAACGGTCAGCGCGTATCGGGCTTGCAGAAGACACCGACGAGACGCCGATATAGCAGGAACATACCTGCACGACTGTCGTGGTGAGTACGTCGAAGAGGATGAACCAGGCGTAATCTACAATCGGAATCAGAGATCGGCATCGACGTCTGTCCGGCTGGGTCTGTAGGATGCTAGAGGCCAGCGAGACTCACCGTCCATAGTGAAGAACGTCGCAAATGTGCCGTAGTTGTGCACGAAGATCTTGAACATCCAGTATATCGCACTGTGTGATGCAGATTGTCAATGATCATGTGAGCGAAGGTTGAAGTGGCTACAGAAGGGTGGTAGACCCACTACATGCTAGTGCCGAGAGCAAGCGCTGTGCACCAACACTACATCGCATCACATCACCAAGGAACACGTCGACTGATCAGCGGTGCCATACATGGCTATATGCCGGGCGAGGAGTACAGGGAACGCTGAAACCCACCACTGCGCCCTGGAGCCAGAGCTTGTCGGTCCTCATTCGTGGCAAGTAGGCAGCGAGCTGATACATCATGATGCCAAGGAGGAACATATCTGCGCCGTATCTGCGACGTGGCAGTCAATAGAGGTTGATCGGCATACACTGATAGGTATTATATTGAACTCACGTGAGGATAAAGAGACCGAACGTGATTCCAAAGCCTTCTTTCTCGTAGTGCGCTTTGGCGGCGAGCTCGAGCGCGTCGCCACTCGAAGCTACCAAATCCTCGTCGGACATGATGCGATCCTTCGACATTAAGCCGTAATACAGTACAAGTGTTTCCTGTGCTTTTGGTCACAAGGTATCTAAGAGCTCGGTATGATGACGGTGATAATGGGTTTTGAAGGGTGCTATAGTAAGTGGACCGGGTGGCGAGGACGGGTAGATACAGAGTGATGTCTCAGTGAGGTACAGACAGGATTACGAGAACAAGGAAGTGGGCAAGGAACAGATCAATCAACCAAGAAAGGGATGCATTATTATGTGTTTCGACTCTGTAGTATCCTGAGGAGCTAGGACCGAGGTGTGGAGCGATGAGCAATCACTCGATATCGAGATGGGGAGATGGCGAGCAGCGCAGCTCTCCCATCTTCATCTCAAGGGGGGATGAGAATGCGAGGGAAAAGGGCTTTGAGAACGTGATCCTACCAAAGGCACTGTACTACATCGGCTCCGAAGGCTAGACTGCACCGAAAACACACCGAGGATGCGGAAGGCACAAGGTCGGAGCGCGTCCTTCGAAGGGACTTCGTCTCACTACGCCGTGAGAATATCGCGAACCCCATCAAGCACTACAAGTTCACACGGCTCCACGGGCATACATTTCCAAAACCTTAGTCTCCTTTGTCAGAGGTCAGATACATACAAGATGTGTGTCTGCCACACACTGCCACACACTGCCACCCACACACATAAACATTCGTGTGAATTACTGCGGACCTCCAGTACGGTACGCACGGCCTGGCGCACCGGATCGCATCACGTCACGTCACTCCGCACGTAAAACGTTTCACATACTGATCAGCGTCCCGGTGCTATCCTGTCCAAGCACGCGCTCGGCTGATCGCCGAGATGACCCTCAAAGTGATTTTGCCTCCAAGCCAAATTTGACAGCAGTTTCTACTGCTGTACTGCACGCGCAAAGGCACAATTATTCGCCACAATCATACAGTACGCTACAGTATGCTTATTTACTCTGTCTGTGACTGGACCTCAGTATGTATACAAGTGATTCTGTGTACGAGCATGTACAGTAGTCTCGTGAAGGTACAGTTGCGTTTGCCTAGTATTGGCCAGCGGTCTTGAAATACAGTTAAGAGGACAGTATAACCAAAGATTCCACAGTAGTCCTTGTCACAGTGCGAGTGTCGCAATACTGTACTGTACAGCAGACTCGTGATACTCGGTCTGTTCTTCTTATTCGATTGCGGTGGCGATCTAGAGCACCACTGGTCTTGTAGTCAGGGATACGCTCATGGCGCCAGACAGCTCCGGCGGGATGAGCGGACTAAGCTTCGGCGTAGTTGGTCTCGAGTCCGAGCCTGGAAGCGTCTTTATGGTCGCCGTTTAAGTTAACAGGGAGGGTGTTTCCCCTGAGCGTCATTGTGGGCAGTCCTGCCGTGTTCCATACCGCCCGATCTAGCGTAGGACGAGGCTGGAGTAGAAGGGGAAGCAGACGCGGATGGGAAAGGGGAAGTCGATACAGTCCTATCCGTGTGAATCATGATTTTCTAATCGGATCAAAACCGCCAACGGGTCTCATCAGCGTTGCTCGGTAAGGAAGGTGGAGTACACAAGCATAGCAGACGGACTGAAGGAGGGGCAGAGATAAGAAGGCGAGGGAGACGTGTTTGGGGGTATTCCAGAACTACTTCGTGAAGTGTGTTAGCTGACATGCCAGTCGCGTCAATTTGGCTCATTGCCGCCGCCTTTAAAGTCGGTCAGATGATCGTGGGAATGGTCATATGGTCTGGCCGTCGGAAGTGGAGCAAAAGGATTCCTGCGATATGCGTGAGAATAGTAAAGCCGAAACCCTTTCGCAATCAGTGTGATGCGGTGCGCAATGATCGGATGTCAAATCACAATCTCGCCCCTCTCGCCCCAAAACGTGCATGTCGACTCAAAAAGGCATGTACCTTCGCTCCTACGCTCCTTCAAGCCTGCAAGCCGTCATTGTACGCTTTCGTCCAAAATCGCGCGGAGCTCCTTGACCCTGTCCTCAGCTATTGTCCATGCTTCACCCAGGACCCGCTCTCCGCTCTTGCCCACTACGCCACCGAGCCCTTCTTGTCTGATCAGAGCAGCGTGCTCCTTCTCATCAAGCGCTATGGTCATTGTTGTTGGTAGGAGTGGCGATTCGAACGATGTTGGATCTGGCAGCAGGTGCGTGCTGTGAATCGTATCAGGACGTACGGTAAGTACGAGCTTGCTCGCAAATTGCATATCAAGGGAACGACTTGCCTCTCGAAGACGCCGAATGAGCATGCTAGTGGTATCCGTCCCAGAGTCAGAGGATACGTCTCGGTGCGCGAGCAGGTGGTCCTGCCCGTGTCATCAGAGTACGTGGCGCGGGGTAGGCGAGCTAAAGCAGCAGACGAAGATCAGCATCCCATGCTCGACAAATGCTTCTCCCATTGTTGGCGAGCAAATGCTTCTCGAAGGATACGAGAGAGTGACTGACTGTTCTTCAGGGCTGCCATGACGGCAAGAACGGCGGCGTCGAACGCATTCCCATCGTAGTTTATGCACACGACGTCGATGTATATTGCCCAAACCGCTTTGCCAGGGGATATGACCAGTGAAGACGGCGGGAGAGTACGTGATCTGCCAATGCCGTTCATCAGTGCACAAGAAGACTATATTGAGGAAGAGCAGGAAATTGTGACACGTACGAGACAAGCAGGTCGTTGAGCCAGTTCGAGTATGTCTGCGCTTCATCTCCCGGTGGTCCAGGCTTGAATCTCGGCGAACATAATGCTGGTAAATCGATATTGGGCACTACAGCGCACTGGCTCAGCGCGTGAAACATAGACATGATAGCCATGAGAGACACTTACCTATGAAACCGTCATTGGGGGTGGAAGGCGAAGGCTCCGCGATCTCCGCTTTGATCCCGCAAACCATCGTCGTGTCTCCCAGTCTCACCAGCGCCGAACCATGAGCCGTAGATATCGAGCCTGTATCCCAACATAAGCTTTGCATCATAACCGAAGTTAAAAAGGGAGGCAGGCACTCACCGACGTTAACGCTGACATCTCTGAATGCTCTGGTTTTGCGTCCGTCCGGTCGATACCCGCGAGAGAGGAACCGAGACAAGTACTGGCTGGGATGAAGGCGTTTGAATACTGCCGCGCTTGACGATGTGGGTACGGATGTCGAAGTCGAAGTCGATGCCTCGGGCTGAGATTGTGGGGCTGACGCTGCCATGTTGAAATTTGCTTTGATGAGAGAAACAAGCTGGAGGACGAAGAGGAGGACGATGAAGTATCGTCTGAAATATTGTTGTACGATCTCTAGAGCTGTGGGGCCCACACAGATAGACAGTGGGAAGCTGAATTTGTAATGCCATTAGAAAACCGCGTGATCAGGAGACACATGTGTTTTGTAATCCCACTTGTAATCAGTGACGGGATCAAAGCGCGTGCATGCGGGAGGGAAAACGGAGAGAGAAGCACACACGCTACTGACATTGATATCACTTGGTACTCGCTGCTCACCGCAGTCATCGCATACATCGACCGTCGTCGTCATCGTCTCCATCATCGTCATCGTCATCTCATTCTTCTGTGGTCACTGCCCACACCTGAGAGCAAATTCCCGTGTCGCCCAAAGGAAGGATCTCCAGCTCAGCCGACGGCCTGCGACGTCATAAGTGATAAATAATCTACACCAGCGTTTCACCTCTACTCTCCAGTCATCCATGGCCCAGGCCATCTCCTTGTCGCCTTCCATTGCGCCGGCATCTCCTCGTCAACTACGCGAGACAAGTGCTGGACCTCGACTCCGCTCCGCGCGCGCGTCTCTCTCCACTTCAGCTTCTCCGCCTCCGTTCGAGAACAGTATACGTACTAGGTCGAAATCGCCTCGTGTGCCCGCTGCAACCACTCCCAAGAAAAGGTCTGGGAGCGAGACGAAAGAAAACGAGCCGCCTGTATCTGCCTCGTATCGCCAAATTAGGATGGACGGGGACGCCAGCGTCCTCTCGCCTAGAAGTAGCAAGATGAACGGAATTTCAATAGACGCGCAGCACACCGATAAGGGGAATGGAGGCGGTCGAGCATGGCGCGACGGCTCGCTCGAGCCCGACTCGGATGCTTCGTCAGGCAACGTCGTGCGGCAGCGCAAGAACCCGCCGAGATCAGCGAGGCCCTCCGGCGCAAATGTCAATGGCGTGGCGACTTTGCCCACCATTCCTGACCCAGAGACCGAGATTGACAATGGCGAGTCGGCTCTGAGCGAGAGATCCTTGTCCCCTTCCAGCCCTAGCAAACCGCCTCCTCCAGCTCCATCAACTCAGACAGGAACCGGTGACAGACCCGTTATGACTAGGAAGCGAAGGTCGAGCTCTATCAAACGAAAATTGAGTCCTGGTGTCACCCCTACCAAAGCTGTCGACTGGGAAATCCCGAGAAAGACGCTGCATTCATCTATAGGTGAGCCATCTTCGTTGCTTGTGATTACCGCATTCTGTATCTGTCAACGCACCAATAGCTTGCCACGTGCTGATACCGCTTCTTGTCAGGTGTTTTCACTCTGATCCTTAACCACCTCGATCCACCGACAGTCCGCCCACTCCTCGCACTCCTGATTACTATGTTTGTGATCATCGCTACTGTCGACTTTTTCCGACTGCGCGTCCCAGCCTTTGCAGAATTATGGGAGCAGTATCTGGGCTTCCTCATGCGTGAGAGCGAGAGACAAAAGATCAACGGAGTGATATGGTATCTAATCGGGGTGATATTCGTCCTCGGTCTTTACCCACGAGACGTAGCTGTCGTCGCAATCCTCACGTGAGTAGATATTTGGTCTGATCTCGACGTGCGTCTGGTAGCAACAGCGTATATTGACAATGCCCACGAAACAGTCTCTCATGGTCCGACACTACAGCGTCTACTATCGGTCGACTGTGGGGCAAGAAGACCGCGCCGCTGCCGTCACACGTACCAGGGATCAAGTTCTTACCCTTTGCGCCACGTAAATCACTCGCCGGATTCCTCGCGGCGACAGTCACCGGGTTCTTGATCTGCGTTGGCTTCTGGTGGAACGGAAGTCAAGGCCGCTGGACAGTCCTGGATGGCCATGGTCACTGGGGTCTTTGGGGCACTGCTCTTGTTGTCGGTGTCGGAGGGGCTGTAGTCGAAGCGCTAGGTAAGTGCTGTAGGTCACCGTTCCAACGGACTGGTTGTTGATCGTCTGTCTCTTGTTGCCGAGTATAGATCTCGGCCTAGACGACAATCTCACCCTGCCAATCCTCTCTGGAGCTCTCGTCTGGCTTTGGCTGAGCGTCACCAATTCTGTCCTATAAGCAGCGGTACATTCCTGCCTGACTCGACGAGAGTCATACCCCTCCCTCAAGACCGATTCCGGTTCATCAAAACGATGTTTGTTTTCGCGACCATCTCACTCCACATACTGTATGCGCAGATAGACAGCTTCAACCTGTCTTTGCCTTGCCACTCTATCTTCCCCTTTCATTTCCCACTCCTATAGACTCTTTAACGACCTGTGACGAACATCTACAAGCCATAGACTTCTTGGTTCATCCCATTCTCCTTCGTACTCTCTGGTTAGATTGTCATTTGTTTTTCTGGTTGTCATCCATACATATTATGCTTCACAACGATGATACCTATTGTCTATATTCCCTTCTTATATGCGTTGTCGACTAGCTCAGCAAGTTTTACAATGCGTTGTCGACTAGCTCAGCAAGTTTTACACGATACCTCGTCCGCACCTTTCTACCGCACCATGTCCAGCTTATTATAGGTGGTCGCATTTTGACCATGTTCCCTGTTGCCTACGTGATCCAAGAGTCCGATGATACGTACATGTCTCGCAACGTGTCACAGACCGCGAGGACCACAAGGACCATACGCCATGACCACCAGGACCATGGCATACGCCATTCTCAACCCTGCTGATCTCGCCATCGAGTGGTCTGTCCTGGCTGTCCCATGGGTTGAGGTCAAGAGAGCAAGAGAGAGAGATAGAGTGCGTATATGAAACGTAATAGCCGGATATAACAGTTAATTACCAACTATGGTAATTATCTCGTTATGAGAGCCATTCCAGAACATGAACATTAGGCACTGGAAAAAGTAAACATCTCACCCACCCACTCGCTCAGCTCAGCCATTCATCGTCGTCCTCATCCTCAAGTCATCTCTCCATACGTATCTACTATCCTCCCCGTACATCTCGACTTTCACTGCACATACTCTCCCCGACTTCGACCCATCGCCACACCACGAGAACGACCCTCCCTGGCGAAAAAGCTCAGCTTCATCTTACCTATAATTTCAGCTCGATTCATTCCCTTGCCCTGCCTTGCCTTGCTCTGCTCACGCCGCCCATTCACATTCACGTTCTCGGCTTCCTACACGCCGCTACTCCGCTACGAGCCTAAACCGCCATGACAGGTCTCGTATAACCTCCAAAACACTATTGAGCCTACCATCATGTCCATTCAGTATCGAGTCTCGACGTATCTATCCCCAACGACCATTCAGTAATCTGCTGCAGTAAGACATTCCTGCCTAATGTTAGTCGCATATGGTTTCCGGTCTTACTCCCATATGTTGGCTTTAGCTGACATTGCCCATTATTCTCCATCGTGTCACTTTGCACTCTGGTAGTGATCTTCTGCCTACGCATATTGTATCCGGCAAAATGAACTTCACGATCCCTTTCGACACAGTCTCCCTGTCGCCTTCGACGCCCAGGAGATCATCTATCCACGATCTGCCCCAAGCTTCAAGTATGCCATACTCGACGTCAACCCCGACGCACAAACGTAGCATGACATCTTCAGTCCAGATGTTTCAGGACCGACACGCTCTGGACTTTGCGCATCTGCACGATCATCGGGACAGCTTGGAGAGGCAGAAGCGCTTGGAAGTCGAACAAGCTAGACTCGACGAAGCGCGGAGGATCGGCAGGGCCAAGCGGCAGACTATGGCCCTTGCATATGCCTCTTCCTCGAACGAAGATGGCGTGCAGGCAGGATGGAGGCCTCTCAGTCTACTTTCACGCCGTCACGACGGTCCTCGCCCTGTACCTCTGGTCCGGACCGCACCTCAAAGGCATTCGCAAATCACCGATGTCGTTACTCCCACCGATCTCACTTCTCCAGACCTTTACTCGCCTCTCGTATCCGACACTCATTCCCCTGATCCTGATCAAGCACTCGTCACCCCAAACCAACTTGGTCTCGCCATGGGTTGCGCATCCCTACCTACTCGTGATTTCAATACTAAACTCCCCCAACCTCCCACTTCGCCTAACCAATCCATGCAGTCGTCCACATACTCTTGGGCCAGCTCGTTCTCAGGGGAGACAGTCGATCTCCGTGTAGCAGCGCACTACGTTCCTGAACAACCTACTGCAGAAGAAGACGATGATAGCGAGGAAGTCCTTGATTCGCCGGAAAAGACCAAAAGGCGAAGAAAAAGGATCGTCGCTCTCGCTCATACTGTACGGCAATTGGAAGGTGTAGGCTCAAGAGATGTGGAGGATCCTACTTTCTACCATACACTGGTCAAGGCATGGAACGATCGACCAGGTCATCAGCCTCAGGAAGCGGTCTGGGCGCCAGCTCACGATGCTCCGCCATCCATACTCCGCCGTGCGAGCGATCCAGTCACCGCCAACATCAACGTCCAAGAACCAGCATTGTGGCTTGGCCCACCGCCTCTGTCGACTCCTAATCTCGAGCTTGCCGAAGGATCGCCCGCACCATCTTCCAATCTTGAGCATGAGCCTTCACCTGCAAAAGGCTCAAGCGACGGTTATTCGCTCAGCAGTGGCAGCTCCAATCCTTTCCGCTACTCGTACGCTAGCACCATTCACGATCTAGCGCTGGAAGGAGGATTGCAACTTGGCTCAAAGCTTATGACCGAGAAGGCATGGCTTCGATCGCCCCTTTTCGAACATGGAACATATTTCGATGCGCATTCCCCATCAGCTCCTTTCCCCGCTTCCACTTTCCAGCCAACTCCCAGGCCGATCTCTCCACCCCAAAAGTCGATACGTCCTATTAGCTCTGCTTCCTCTGAAGATGCTGGACCGTCCGTCCCGCGACCTCAGCAACAAAGAGTCATCAGACGGCAACGCACCGATATATCAACGCTCAAAGAAGCTACTGCACCTCAGCCAGCGGTCGCACTTGGCACACCTATTCATCTACCGGATGCGGGCTTACCACCGGTCGACGGCACGAATTGGGGTCTGGGTTTCATTGGGAATTGGCTTCAGAGCGAGCCCCCACAGGGTTTTCGGCAGGGGGAGGATGGGACGGCCCCATTGAGAGCGGTGTTAGCAGACAATGCTTCAACCGAAGGATACAAGATGAAGGAGTCGAGCGCAAATACCGATCCAGGCTTGAGTCAAGGCAACAGTTCGATGGAATCCATCGATGTGGTCTTGCCCAGTCCAGAAGTACAAGGAATCGCCCACCCAGCATGCGTCGAAGCTACAGAATATCAGTACTCGACCCCTTGCCGACGGCAGAGCTACTTGACCCCCTCGATCACCTCGTTCCCTCACCCACGCGAGCCAGGCGAGTCGCACACACAGGGAGTCAGAGCTGTACAGTCACTCCCCGGACAAGCGTCTCTGCCAGGGCCAGCGGCAGCGGGCAACGCTCCGGGTGGGGACATGGTTGGGGTCAGCAGGGACTCTTGTCGTTCCTTGGAGACCTCCTCGTACCCATCGACGTCGACGTCGATGCCGCGACCGCGCACGCTATCTCCCCATCACGCTTCGTCTCAACCGCAAACACCGCATCAGCCCATTCTCCCCCACATGCCCACTACGCCGAAACAGCCTCACCGCAAACAACTCCTCGATCGCAAACTATCCCTCTCGTTGCCACCACGCCAAAAGCCGACACACGAACGCGACCCGAATCATACCTCTCCGACGAATCCACACCTAAACTACGACCCCTGTTCCTACCCCGACGAGTTCTCCAGAACGCCGAGATCAACCTCGGCACAAATCCAAATTGGAAACACAAACGATCAGCGAAGCCTCAGCCTGACTCCATCGGAGATCGCACTCCCGCCCACACCGACCTCGCCTGTTCCCTCCGCCATACTCCGCCTGCATGACGTGGACCTCGAGAAGGCCCTACCGAAGACTCAAGCACTAGCGCCCGGAAGAAGTCTGTGGTTGTTTATCTTAGGCTTCGTCGTTCCTGGTCTCTGGTTATTGGCCGGATGGCCTCTCGCACAGTCTTCCGACCCAGTGACAGGCGACGCAAGTCCAGCCTCTGCGACGAATACGAGAAGAGGAGTCAGGAAGTGGATTGCCCACGAGGACCGTTACGTCCGCGCTTCTCGGATCGCAGCGATAGTATCCACGCCCCTCGTGGCGATCATCGCCATAACGCTGATCGTCGTCTTCGCGATCGTGCGATAACGCGTCGCTCGCTGGCTCGCTTGCATCACATCTTGACTGAGTGCTCGCGAGCTCATGCGACTATACGGATATTTGGTTGGTCCATGGGATCTACGGACAATCTTGTGCCACGCAACGCAATCTGTCATAGTATAATCAGCAATATCCCAGCATAGTTTCAGTCATAGTATACCTTTGTAGCTTTATATCTCCTTAATGAAAGTTCACGATGCCCATTGCTGTTGTCATTGCCATTGCTGTCGCTATCACTGTCGTTGTCGCTATCGCTGTCTCACCGTCTTGTACCCCACAGGCGAGTCGCTCGATGCAAGTACACAGGGGTTCCGAGCCCATTGCTCACATCAAACTCATATTCGGTATACATGTATACTGTCCATCGGCTTTCATACATCTTTCATCTTTGATCTTTCATCTTCGATCTTTCGTCTTTCGTCTTTCATGCCCCATGACTCCTAGCTATTGTCCATCACTATCAACCCAACCACGGCGCTCAAGCACCATCAAAACTGATGCGCACTAGTTCAGTACAGTAGTACACTAGAACACGGGCGCCTTGAACCCGAGATAGCTATACGTCCCATCGTTGCCGTCGTACAGCGTGAGGCTGGAGCCGTTGTTCAGATCTGAGTTTGGCCCGTAGACGCTGAGAAGGAAATGTGGATTAGCCATTGTTCGGCTTCTTTGATTTCGGTCGAATGATGCAACGTTGAATGGTGGATGGTGAGGTGCATGGAGCAGAGACTTGTACTCACTTCTTCCCGTCGACTAGTTTGGCCATGTAAGTTCCCTCCGAATCCGAGACCGACATGCTGTTGATCACAAAATGCAAAACAGCACAGCAGCGTGAGCACGAGAAGCCTTGATACCGATAATTTCGTGACCACACGCACCTGAAATACTGCCCCGAGGTCGCCACGTCGTCGAAATCATACTGACATGGCTGAAGGACTAATGCCGAACCGTTATACGGTGTCGATTGGGCGCCGACACACTGAATATCGTTGGAGACGTCGCGATAGGTGACGTGGCCGTAGAATTCCGCGGGGCTGTTGACGCTGTGACGGCGAATACGGACAATCGGGGACCATGTCAGCGGAAGGGTGAGGAGAGGAGAAGAGGCGGGACAAGACGTACAGCCCACCAAACCCATACATCCCCGGACCCTGACAGACTTCGAACCCCCACAACTCGGTAGTCCTGCAATCACCACACGGCTCCACGGTCCCATCGGAGGAGGACGAAAAGCCAAGACGCGTTTCGTTGTATGTCGTAGTCTCGGTTTCGGGGTGGTAGGTCGTTATGTTTGAATAGAGGTGGATGAAGCCGTTTGCCCCGAATGAGGTGAACGGCCCTGTGAGCGTCTGCGTTAGCGACGAGCTAACCCGGCAGCGTGCTGGAATATGGGGAAGGGAGGTAGCTCTGTGTAGATAAGGGAACAGGGAGGTTGTAGCAGCGAGAAGTGGGGCGGAAGGTACTCACCGCCATATTGGTACTCGACACATTTTAGAGACGAAGAACGCTTGGCGAGCGCCGCAGCTGGGGCTGGAGCAGGAACAGGAGCAGGGGCGGCAAACGCAAGAGGCGCTGCAGCAGCGACCGCGAAGAGAGTGACGAGGTTGAACATCGCTATATAGTGTGTATGACGTGTAGTGACAGATTACTGCGAGAGTTGGACAGGTGCTGCGGATTGATGATGGAACGCTGCGGATGGTTGGGAGTCGTCAAGCAGATTGATAGTCAGTCGGGGATATATATACCTTGTCAGAGCATACATAGCCGTGCGATGTAGGTATACGTCGCACGGAACGGCACAGCTTGGGGAGCCACGAGGATTGATACATGCTGACATCAGATTCCAGTCACTCAAGCACGGGCACTCGGCAGGCTCTTTTGCCATAGGCACACCGCAAAGTCGGCCCGCAAGATCTGATTGTAATATCATCGTCGTGCTTACGAGCTCATGTGAGGGGTGGAGTACAGAGAAGAGGAAAGGAGGGTATTTCGTTATCGTAATGGCGAGGTTAGAGGTGAATGCCGATACCGATCTCTCACTCAGGTCCGAGATACCCGAAATGCGTTGTTTCTAAGTACTAACCAACAGTAGCGCTATCCCGAGGCGGTGTTCTCTCGTTGCTGTACTAGTAGTGTGTCACTCCTCCATGCAATTCGGGGCGGTAAACGAAGTAACGAAATCGTCGACGCGGACCACCGCCGGACCAGCATTGCGCCGTATCACCGTGCGTTCATTACAATCCCGAATCCGAGTGACAGTCCGCGTGATCCAACGGGTTCTTGGCGTCGTGATGCGAGGTCTATTCTGGTCCACTCAAGGGTTACTCGAGTACGAGAAGGACTTCTACGACTACGGATGGCAGCATTGCGCAGTGTAAATGTGCATTGCGGATATGATAGTCACTCTACGAGCAGTCCTTGATCATGCAGTGATCAGCAGACTGGACCGTAACGACAATGCTTGAGGTGAACTGGATGGACCAGGTGTGCACGCTGCAGGAAGCTGTCGGCCACTCTCCCCCTCGTCATCGCCGACACAACCATAGCTGACAAGACTGCATAACTGATATGGTCACCGCACAGAACCACCGCCGTCCTCCGAAGTAATCGATATTGAAGGCAGATGAGACATGAGCACGGTCTAATCACCGCTACACGAGGCGATGCAGCTTAGCGCCTTAGCGTACAGCATTTGGCACCGGACCGGATACCAATATCCAAATTGATGTCATCAATTATCCTCCGGCCTTCGGGCAAATTGGCAGGTGTATCGGCTTGATCCGACTGATTGGAGCAACCCACCTCACACCGCACCGCCCGCACTAGTGCTCCGCTGCACCGCTGCACCGCCTACGGCCTTCCGGCGATGGTTGCACACATACATATGAACCAAAAAAGCTATTGTTCTTTGACAAATTGACGGATGTATCCTGTCTGCCCGAGTGTTCGCACAGCTTCGGCGTGGCCGAGCGTGATGCAATCTGCATCATGCGCAGCGCAGTGGTCAGGTCAGGTCCGAAACGGGGCCGCTAATACATCAAGGGGAAGGGGAAAAGCTTCCTCATCATTCCATCGTGCATCAGGTGTTCTGGATCACGCCCCACGCGGGCCCATCAGGACCCTCCTTTGATCCGTGGCTCTTTCCAATCAGGCAGCGTGTATGTGCATATGCATGCGCCATACGATGCTATGCATAACAAGGGGGCAAAGGACACACTCCACCCTCAGACCCTCAGACACTACACAGGGGACAGGGGTCAAAGGTTGGATGATTAGCCCCGATCACCTTTTGCTCATCCCCGAGGACCTCGAAAACGTATGCATCATCAAACATATGTCAGATATATAAGGAGCACCCTTTCATCCATTCCTCTCTTGAATCTGTTTCGGAACACAACAAGCTACTTCATCATCCCATTCCGTACCAAGTGCTCTCATCGCACTTGCTCCACTTTGATAAGCCGACCTCTGTATATACCGTATATCCCACTACTCAACATGCTGCTCCTCTCTTTCGGTCTGATTGGCTCCACGCTCCCGCTCGCCATGGGCGCAGCATGCTTGACCAAATCCAGCACTGTCGCCGCCTCCGCGTCGTCTTCGATTGCCTCTACCGTCGTATCCGCCTCTGCTTCCGCCGCCGCTGCGTCAGCGTCATCGAACAGCAGCACTCTGACTAACTGCACCATCTACACCACCGGCGGTGAGTAGCGTTGTACATCCTTTCCTTTGGCCTTCGCTCACTGACGATTGACCGCACACAGCACCGTTCAACAACGCTTCGGCGGACTTTGACGGTTTTGTCAACCTCTACGGCGTGTCCAAGTCGTCCGCCCAGGGCGGAAGGGTGATCAGCAGTAGCAACGTGATCCTCGGTGTTGGCTCGGACGGGACCACCGTCCAGGCGTGTTACGATGACGATGTCGCTGGCTGCGAGGCGCAACTGTTCAGCTTTGAGACTTGCGTGTGAGTCCTGTCACTTTGAGTGTGACGGTGGAGCAAAGCGCAAAATGATTGATGGCTGATGGTATCGTTGTCACGTCGTAGGACGCAAGACTCGTACACTTCGTACGGCCATTTGATCTACCGCGCCTCCGCCTCTGACCCGAAGGACACGCAATGTCTCGCCGCCTCGAACACCTCGGCAATCAACGGCTCCTCGCTCGTTCTCACTCAGTGCAACTACAATCTCACCGAAGACACCGCTTTCGCTTCTGGTCAATGGTGGCTGTAAGTCTGAGTCTGGGTCTTAATCGCTCTCGCTTTCACAACCTCGTCAAGAAATAAGCTGATTGAGTCTTTTAATGTAGTATCCAGTACGAGGTTGATGCGCACTACGTCTACCTGACTACTGGCGTCGACGTGGCGTGAGTCTTGTCGCTTGTCATTCCTCTTGTATACTTAGTAGAGGTGACGATAAGCTGACTTTCACTTACATACGATAGATACTACGGCCCCAACGCCGATATCACCACGGACGGCACCAACTTGACGCTCTTCGAGACTGACTTGGACGGCACGACCGGAACCTACTTTACTTTCAACACCACTTCCTCCTAGATATAGGAGCGAACGTAGACGTGAACGTGCATGTAGGACTGAGACGGACTAGCGGCGCTGGTAGTATACGACTTGTGGCATAGTGTAAGTCAGGAATGTTGGGGAAACGGAAAAAGGATTTGGAAAACGGATATAGGAAAACGGACAATATCATGTACATAGCAGGCGAAGGACAATTATATAAATACTGCTCAATGCTATCTGTCTCTTGTATCTCGTGCTCGAGATATGCTGTACACAAGTGCATTCTTCAGCTCATAGGCGAGTCCGGTTCGAGTATGGTGATGCCTCACTCATATGCTGCGGCATGATAGAGTACGAAGTCGAAGTCATGCCCACGCCACTTGATCAATTCATATAGAAATAACGGCAGCGCCAACCTCCACTCGCGTCGTCCACGATAACAAACGTGCGTCTCTTTAGAATCGTTAATCTCTGAATTGGTATGGAACCGTTCGATGTGGAATGCTAGCATGCATGAGACGGACTTCGAAGCGTGTCTAGCTGCTGATGGTCATGACCAACTTCCAAGGATGCCTTGCGAGGTGCATACAAGCGCGGACTTCGGAACGAGCGGAGACGGGCGGGGGAGATATCCTTTCTGCCACTCTAGACACCCTCCATTGACCAATCTGGCTCAGACCTAGTCATGTACGTCGTGAACATGCAAAAATACCAGCATATACTGGAGACACATATGTGCATTGCGCACTTCCCACTCTAGTCCACTGCAGAAATCACACGCGAAAGAGACGATTGATACTGTGAATCAGCCTCGTGCGTCCGAGCCGAAACGCACGTTCGATACCGATACCGATCACCACTGGCACGGTGTAATCTCGTACAAATCACTCGTGCGACCTACCACCTATCACACGAGCACGATCTTGTATCGCACATTGTGCATGAATGCATTCACGCACGAGGGCAACTAGTGTCATGCTCATGCATCCGCATCCAACTCCACTAGTTCCCACCTACTCGCCCATACACGAGCACCAGCACCAGCACCAGCACCAGCACCAGCAGTCATATCCCCTTAGCTCGTTCGATCTCACTCTCGCTCTTGATCCGCGATGATCAAGCTCGAGCCATACCTTCCTCACAGGCATCTCATCTTACATTCACACGACTTTGCTCTACACACCACGAGTACAACGACAAGCGACGAGATGCCGCCTCCGAACGCTATCCCCTCTTCGAAGAAACGCAAGTTGGCTCCTGCACCATACTCGGCCTCTGCCCTAACGCAGACTTCTCCCTCGCCTTCGCTGTCAACACCCTCGTTGCCCGAAGACGACGAGTACGAGCCAGAGCACCAACCGCGGGCCGGGCCTTCACGTGCGAACACCGTACGAAGTGCGAAACGCAAGTCGAGCGAGAATGGCAACACCTCGGCAGGAGGTGGAGGGGGAAGGAGTAAAGGCAAAGCGCCCTCGAGGGAGGCGCTGCGGAAGGCCAATCATTCGCTGATAGAAAGGAGGAGGAGGGAGAAGATCAATGCCGCTCTAGGAGACTTGCGCAGTATGGTCCCTGGTCTAGGCGACGAGGGGGGCAAGGGCGGAGAGTTCAAGCTCGAGGTGCGTAACGATCCTTCAGTCCAGAATGACAATGTCTAACTCCTTGGTGTCGCGTGCAGGTGCTCGAGCGTACGGTCGCACACATGAAAGAGCTCAAACAGCGAATCGCTCAGCTCGAAGCGGTTTTGGGCTCGACGAATCATTCCAGTCAAGCGCTCAGGTCCAACAGAGGGAAAGATAGCTCACACGAGATCAGCGACGAAGACGGAGACGCGGATGGGATGGATCAAGCAATGCAAGAGGACACAGCACCCCAACCGCCTATGCCGGCAGTGTCATCATCATCGTTCGTTGCGCACTTGGTGCATCAGCGCAGCTCGCCATACCCTTCTCCGTCGCCTGACAAGCCTCATAGTCAGCTCACGACGCCTGATCCGAACGAGACGGACGTAGAGGTCAATCTTCCTCCGCCACTGGCCAAAGCGTCTCGGCGATCCGACGGGTCCCGTTCTGGCTCTGGCTCTGGCTCGGGTTCAGGATCGACAAAATCGGCCTCGCCACTCAATGCGGCGCCGTCCGTAGCTTCTCTTCTAGCTTCTGTGCAACACCAACAACAGCAGCAACAGCAACAGCATCCTCGTCAACCCTTCGCCCCTCCTTCCTCACGCCCGCCCCCCCCTCCTCAAACTAATAATACCATATTCCTTCCTTTTCCTGCCCCATCCCCCCCATCCCCATTCATGAACCCCAGCATGACCTCTAGTCATTCTGCGTCCTCCTCCTCGTCTGCCGGTCTACCGGATCCGAGTCCGTTCTTAGCGCCATTACAGAACATAGGACTGTTCGGGGGCGTTTTCAATCTAGACCCTACCTCGCCGGTGGACACACTGCGTCCGCGAGACGACGAGAAACAGGGTTCTCCGCCTGAGATCGCTCTTCCGCCAGCACCGCATGCCAATCGCAAGCGCAGTTCGCCTGCCTCCTCGGCGAATGTAGCAAAAGATATGGCACCCGAAGAAGCGGCGAATCTGTTATTAGCATTCTCGTCGCCTGATACCCTCCGGCCGCAGCAGGTAGTCATGATCAACCCTGGAGGTGGGCGGAGACCGCGTCGATCGACTTTGGAGAATGACGATTTCAGTCTGGATAGGGAGTACGATAATAGAGTAAGCGCAGTGAGTCTGGGCGGAGGCGGTAATGGCAAGATGGAGGAATTTGTGAGCAAGTCGGCGAGAGACATCTTGCGCATGACAGAGTTCCCGCGGTAATCAAGCAACGTATAATGCAGACTGTAGTCTCAGGTCTATAGCGTGTTTCATGCAAACTCGCATGCATGGACTTGTATATATTGCGAGTATAGATACCCGCCTTGTTGTGGGGAATGGAAAGTACTCGCCACGTGGCTAGGCGCTGTGTTTAACCGGAATCGATCGCCATTTGAACATGTCATTTCCCCCAATAACCATAACCGACGTCGGACACGCATCTCATAACGGCCGCCGCACCAACGACGACGACGACTGACTGTTTATTGCTCAGCCCGAGCTGATCAGCGAGACGCATTAAATGTTATGATGGGAGTGACAGCGAGGATCGAAAGGGAAGACTTGTAGCATCACACCCAGTCAACCGGCACCATGACGAGCAGACCGGTATGTCCACTACTAGCTCTCTCACAATGCAATGTCTTCGGCATACTTGTACTGCTATAAGCACTGACGTTGATTTGAATGAACCCGACGCAGAGCGTATCACGGGGCAACTCGAGCGCCGGTCCAGCCCGACCAGCGCCCAATGCGCCCTATCACCCTCCGTCCGAATCGTCCACCTATCGCGACTTGCTGTTGTTCGAGGAGAGGCTCAAGAGCAATGCCGAGATGCTACGTCGGCGCAGACGGCGATATAATGGTGAGTCATCTCTCTCCCATGCTCTCAATCATAACTCTTAAGATACTTTTAGCCAACTTGCGAAGACATCAGCTGACAGCTTGCTTCGCCCCCGCGTTCGACTGGCAGTATTCCTCTATAGCTTCGTCGCCGCACTGCTCCTCATGGGCCACAAGCTCCTGTTCCAGCCCCCTCTCGTGAGTCTACACTGTCCCTTCGTGCACCCATCCAGCCAATATTCGACTGGATAACCACTGATTCATATATCCGTGCGCTGCCCGACCCGCTCGTAGACACTCTTCGCCCTCCGCGCTCTCCAAGCTAGCGCAGCTGTCGTCTTCATCACTCTGGCATTGTTCTTTGCGAGTGGGATGTATGAGGAGAAGATCCGTTATGCTCACAGGTGAGCTCCGACGCCCCTCCTCGCCTTTTGTACGACAAGCGTAGAGCTTACGGTTACGTTCGCTTTGATCACCCTGCTATCTCGCATACGTTGCTCGTATATCTACCTGTTCGCTCACTCTTGCAGCTATATCAATCACTCCAACAAGGCACTGCGACCACTCAATATGCATCTGAATCTGCGCCGACCGCCAGTCTCTGTCCTATCCTATATCCCACTCTTATCAAATTACGCCCGAACCGACACCCCGTCTCAACCCTCAACTACCGCCACTCAGGCACTTGGCTCCGGTTCAACTGGCGGTGTCGGTGGATCATCCAAGCCTTCGTTATCGGGCAAAGGCGCGCCGTCAACGTTGAACGTACCGGCAACATCAATCAACAATGCGCGACGAGTCTCCGCGTCGGCAAATGTGATGGCGACGATTCCGCCTTCTTCCAATCCGCGAGGCGAGCTGATCTTCTCTTCGCGAGTCGATCGATCATTCAGAGAGGGATACGAGCGATACCGCTCTGCTTTCGAGAGGCGGAGGGAGGAGAAAGCGAGAGAGGACGCGAGGCTGCAATCTGCTCATGCGGGCATGGACCTGATGGGTTGGTTGAGGAAGAGGGAGCGGAGATGTAGTCCGTTAAGTGATGGGAAGATGACGCCGACTCCCACACCGCCATTATCGAGGAGAGGTACACCGACTCCCCCTCTATCCCAATCACTCTCTAGAACACTATCATCGCAAACACAACACACATCATCATCGACAGCGTCAGCGCGCCGCACACCAAGTCCCTCAAGCGGGCTGCGTCACGCTGTCAATGCCAGCGTCGTCGGCGATGATGGTATCAGCAACCATGATAGTCATAGCGCAGATACAAGGCTCAAGATACGAGAGCGTGCGGAAAGCTATAGTTTCGTCTGGACCGGGAACAACGGGAATGCGAACGGGAATGGCGATATGGACGTGCCCCGACGGGCGCCGTAGGTGTTTCATGCATTGTCATTGTCATTGTCAAGCAATCCAATGCGCTACATGGTCCCGCGGTCTTCAGTTCAAATCCTCGATAGATGATACGATCGTTCTTGATCCGGTAGAGATGTCACTCCCATGAGCGCTCGCAAATCACGCTCTCATGGGTGTTCACGAGACATCAAACAACGGATAGATTCGCATACAAAAACCGGTCGTAAACGGGAATAGTGATCGAGCCCGTCTAGTAGTTCCACGACTTGAACGAATGTCAGCTTGAACAACAAACCAATCGAATGGTGGCTTGCTTGCGATCTCACCTAGGCCTGGCCGCTGTCCTGTTTCACTGTGCGCAAGTCAGTACAGTGCACAACTTGTGTTAATTGCGGGAAGAATAGGATGATGTCTCGTCTCAATTTGTCGTGTTATTCGATCCAGAACTGCATTGATCTGTAGTGTCTCGCTGCAATTTGCTGGACGCTGGACAGTGAACATTAGGACTTGGTATATTGGACAAAAGATGAACATTAGACATTGATCGATATGATAGATACATATATAGCGCAGACCAGCTGGCGCTACTGTTTGATTGTTGTTCTCGATTCGCGCATATTGCTCTAACACACTCAGAAATATACGATACGACGAATGAACGAACTAACGACCTAACATGCGAGACAAATGTTTTAGAGCTCCAAGTCTCGTGAGAATGACTGAGAGCTAATTATTTTACCTACTCCCTACTCCCTACTCCCTGCTACCTGCTACCTATCGAAGCGTTTTGTGCTTGCCGTCACTTCCTCTCCGCAGCTAGTGCCGCGGGGCGGGAAACGTGGCCCGCCCTTTTGGCCCTGCTGTGAATATCCCGTTCTCTGCGAACGTTCTTGGACGCTTTGGAAGCCGACGACGAATCGAAGCGCTTGACGGGCTTGGTAGCTGCGCCGGCCGTGAAGACGGAATAGGTGTTATTGACCGTTCCGCCGCACATGGTCGTGCTGCTTCCCGAGCACGCGGTGGAGCAACTGCTTGACGACGCCGTAGTCAGGGACGAGATTGAGTTAGAGCAACCACATGTGTTTCCGCCCGATAGGGCAGAGTAGGTGTAGTAGTTCGCGTTACACCAGATCTGGCACATGGACGGCGTCAGACTATCGTGGCCCGTCATGACGGCGTTGCTGAAGGCGGTGGAGCTGCCGGTGAAACAACCCAACGACGTGCCGGTGGCCGCCGCTGCTGATGTCGTGGTAGTGCTCGAAGACGCCGCCTTGGCAGTGGTAGTGGAAGTGGTGGTGGCTGTCGCTGCTTTGGAGCTGGAGCTGGCGACAGAGCTCGACGACGCGGCCTTGGACGAAGACGACGACGCGGTCACGCTGGTGGTCTTGGCGGCGGATGACGAGGATACCGATGACGAAGTCTTGGTGGTCGCACCGCTAGTGGCGACATCACCTGCGCCGAGAGCTGTGGTGGCAGTCGTCGCTGTGCTCGCCGAGGTTGACTTGGCAGAAGAGACGCTAGATGAGGCGGCCTTTGACGAGCTGACAGAGCTGCTCGAGGCGGAAGCACTCTTGGACGAGCTGGCAGAAGTGCTTGCGGCAGTAATGCTAGATGCCGCCTTGGACGAGCTTGAGCTTGCTGCTGCGCTGCTCGACGCCTTGGACGAGCTGGCCGAGGAACTGCTTGAAGCCTTGGACGTCGAGGCAGATGCAGAGGTACTGGCAGCAGTGATGCTTGAAGCCTTGGAGCTGGAGGCGGAGCTGACGCTCGACGACGCTGCTTTCGATGCGGACGAAGAGGCGCTGGTGGTGCTGACGCTCGCGCTAGACGATGACTTTGAAGCGGAAGCACTGGCAGAGGCCGATGATGCCGACGAGCTGGTGGTGGTGGTAGTGTTCGTCTGACCGTAGACCGAGTACAGGGAGAGTTTACCGCCGCCACCACACATCTCTGTCGGGGCGCCTCCACATGCCGAGGTACATTGCGAGTCGGCCAAGAGACCGACTATGGGGTCGGAACCACTGCAGTAGCACTGGGATCCTGACTCTGTGCCGTAGTTGTAGTATCCTTTCGAGGCGCAAGTGGTCTTACAGATCGAGCTGGTCATGCCCGAGGCCGTGACCGTGTAGTTGTTCAGGACGCGTGTGGAGTAATCGGTGATACAGCCGACGTAGTTGGCTGGGTAGCCCGCGGGCGCTTTGCTGCCTGTTCCAGTAGTGTCGTAGATCGAGTAAGCGGAGGAGAAAGTCGCGCCGCACGTCTGGGTAGAGTTGCCCGCGCATGGAGCGTTACACGACGCGGCGGCCACTGCAGCACCGTAAGTGGCAGAGTTGCCGCAGACGCATGTATTAGCGTTTGTGAGACCTGCGATGGAGTATCCGCCGTTTCGGCAAGAGCGTCGACACAGGTCCGAAGTCATGTAGCCGCCGTAGTAAGTGAGAGGAGGCGACGAGCCGAACGTTCCGGTAGCGTAACATCCTTTGAGACCTTCGACTGTGCTCGCAGCGGCGGTAGCGTTGGCGGTGGACCACAGAGTCATAAGGTTGCTGCCGCCACAAGTGCCGCCGCCGCCTTTGCACGCCATGGAGCAATCGGCGTCTTGGACTTGGTATGCGCCAGAGTTTGGGTCAGGCTTCGCAGCGCAGTAACACTGACTGGCGTACTCTGAGCCGGCGTAGGCGTAGCCGAGCGCAGCGCAGTTGGAGATACAGAGCTGGTTGGTCATGCTGGTCGAAGTGAACGTGTACGTGGGCAACAAGCGAGTACTGCCTTCGTGGAAGCACCCGACGTATCCGGTCGAGTTGGACGAAACGGCGTAATCCTTTTGCGTGTCCGCAGCGGACAGCGAGTAGACCGCGATCGTGCTGCTCCCTCCGCAGTTTTGCGTCGAGTTGGCAGTGCACGGGTTGGCGCATGCGGCAGTAGTGGTGGCGAGAGTAGGCGCAGTGGTGCCGCATCGACACTGGTTGCCAGCGCGTACACCGCCGTACGTGTAGTTGTGAGCGTAACACCATTGGTTGCACGTGTCGACCGACATGTAGTCTGACGAGTAAGAGGACCCGCTCAGCGTGTTGTAGTCGGTGTAACAGCCGAGGTAGCCGCTGATACCGTTGCTGGCTGTCGCGTCGGTGGAGTTGTACAAGTCGATAAAGTTGCTGCCGCCACAAGTCTCGTTGGTGGAGCCAGAGCAGAGAGTGCTGCATGAGGACGTAGGAGCCTTGGCACCTGCTGCAATCGAGTTGCCGCAGAAACATTGCTTGCCGTTCTCTGTACCGGCAAGAGTGTAGTTCTGGGCGTTACAGGCGATTCGGCATGCCTTGGACGACATGGGTGTAGCCTGGTACACGTATCCTTGCAATGTTCGGCTTGAAGACGAGTCGGTGTAGCACGAGAGCCAACCGGTAGGCTTGGTGTAGCTCAAGACGGCGGCGCTGGTGTTGTACACTGCGGCGTAGCTAGCGCCACCACAGTACTCGGTCGTGTTACCGGCGCACTTGGAGGTCTGACATGATGCGGCGGGGTAAAGGACCGAGTTGCCGGTCCAGGTGTTACCGCAATAACAGTAGCTTCCGCTGACGCCGCCGAGCTTGTAGCCCATATCCTTGCAGGTCTCGGTACAGAGCTCGACGGTCATGGCGGCGTTGTAGTAAGTGTAGTTGGTGAGACCCTTGGTCGAGTCCTCGTAACAGCCAATGTAACTTGACGCGGAAAGACCTGGCATCGCTGATGTAGACGATGTCATGTTGGCCAGGTTGTACACTTCGATGGTGGAGCCTGAGCCACAAGTCTCGGTCGAGTTACCCGCACACTTAGTGGTGCAGTAAAGGCTGCTGACAACTTGGGTAGTCTTGGCGGCGGTGTTGGAGCACTGGCATCGATTGGCGTTCTCGACTCCGGCGTAGGCGTAGCCTAGCTGGTTGCAAGACGACTTGCAGGTCTCGACCGTCAGCGCAGACAGGGTGAAGGTGTATGGCGAGCTGAACGCGACGCTTGAGCCCGTGTCCTGGTAACAGCCGACGTAGCCTGCTGGCTTGGTGGCGGCGATTGAGGCAGTGGTGTCTTTGGAGTTCGAGGTCGAGTACAGGTCCATGGCGTATGTCCCACCGCAGACGGCAGACGAATTACCGGCACACGCCTTGTTGCATTGACTGACGGGGAGTCGGGTGGTAGTGGTGACTGAGGAGCCACAGTAACATTGATTGGCGTACTCAACACCGGCGTAAGCGTAGCCGAGCTCGGAACAGCCGTTGATACATGTTTGGGGGGTCAAGGAACTTGAAGTCCACGAATTGTTGGTGAGCGCCAAATGACCAGATTGGTCCGTGTAACACCCTTCCCATCCTGCCGGGTGGTACACTGTCGAGTTGGCGATCTCGGCATCGGTGATGTTGTACACCGACGATCGGTAGTAATCGCCACACGTCTCGGACGAGTTACCGGAGCACGATTCGGTACAGTAGCTCGTAGGCATGAGTGATCCAGTGCCCCACGTAAAGTCGTTGCCGCAGTAACACCACTTGCCACCTGTCGTGGCGGCCCAGTTGGTGGACAAGTGACCACAAGCCGCAACGCAGACTTCGGTGGTCATGGAGGACGAAGAGAAGCTGTACGTGGCCGCGCCAAGCAGACCGTTCGAGGCGGTCGAAGGGTTGTTGTAGCACCCGAGCAGCTCTGAGCCGTCCGAGAGCGTCTTGGCGGCGGTAGAAACAGTTCCGTTGGGAGCGTACCATACGTTGAAGATGTATGAGCCACCGCAGCCCTCGGTCGAGTTACCGGGACAAGCAGTGGTGCACATGCCAGGGTAAACGCTTGCATTGGTGTTGATGGCAGAGCCGCACACACAGTTCCACGAGCCGACTTCACCCGTGGCGGCAAAGTTGTAGCCTTGAGCCAAGCAAGTGGCGGTGCACGACTCCGAAGTCATGGCACTGTCGGTGTACGACACGCCGCCGGAAATGGCGGTGCTCTCCTTCATACAGGCGATGTTGTGCCATCCGGGCGTGGTGGGCCAGACAAACCCCTTGTACTGGTCTCCAGTTGCGACATAAGCACCGTCGGTACCCTTGAACTTCGTCACGTCGAGTCCAGTCACAGCGGGGCTGCAAGTGGGCTTCGTCCCGCTGGCCCAGACCGGGTTGCAGCCGGGCAGACGGGGGATAGCGATGTGATCAGCGTTACCAAAGGTCTCGTTGAGTGTGCCGAGCGCAGGCTTGCACGCCAATGCAGCGGCGTCGTCAAAGTGCGCGCCGAGGATAGGGCAGTCGCCCATAGTCCTGTGCATTGTCAGCTTTGAACGATGTCCGCTTGATGGCAAAAGAAGATACTCACATTGCGTTACCGGTGATACAGTCCGAAGAGTTCAAGGCAGCACCAAGTACATCGAGATCCCAACCGTTGACGAAGTCACCGTGGATACCGTAACCGGTGGTGTCACCGTTGGCCCATGCAAGGTTACCGGAGAGTGTCTGGCCAGGTGCATCGTTCGATGGCCACCAAGTGTATTCGAGCTGGATAGCAGGGAGACGAACGGGGTGCGAGAAGGGGCATGAACCATCGCGATCGTTGTTGTCCGGGTATGCCATGTGGGAACCATCAGACTTGTAGAGATTGACACCGTCCCAGCATGGGGGGAAGTACAGCTCTGTCTTCATGCCCCATGGGCAGTCGCGGGGGAAGTTGAAGTTGTCCAATGCGAGCGAGTTCGAGAAATCCTCGTTGATCTGACAAGTGAATGCCGCTACACCAGTGGGCGACTTGTTGTTCGGGTCACCTGTCAAGATACGCAGGCCCTTGGGGAAGGGCGATACGGGTTGATAAGGTGAGTTCTGACCGAGAAAGTAGTAGAATCGGATGTGCGCGTTGAGCGGGGTGAACGTTCCATCGCTATTGATCCAGTTGAGAGCTGTGTTGACGATCAGTCATGCGGTTCAAGAAGTCGAGACAAAGGTCAAACCTACTAGGCATCCAATAATTGGACTTGTCGGCCTGTATTCTCAAGGAGGAACAGCTGGCGGCCGCGTACGTGTCATAGTTGTACGAAGCACCGAAGTTGGAACCACCAATGACCTTGTGCATATGCGAGGACTGTGCATTTGGGGAGACGATCGGGTCAAGCTCTTCGTTAACGAGATCGTAGATGTAGTCGAGATGCCACGCGCTGTCCTGAGCGGCGACCATGGTGCTCGCGCTCGCCACGACTAGCGCGGCGAGGTTGAAGAGATGCGACAACATCTGCAGCGAATGTCAATGTCAATCCACAGATCCAAGTGTCGTGCTGGGCGCTTACCATCTTCGAATTATAGGGGTGTCAGTAAAGAAAGTGGCGATAGTGGGTGCTCGTTATCAAAACGAAGCGCAAGGCTGAAGAGAGAGGGACAGGATCAGGATCAGGTGGCAACAGATCTGTTCAGCCAGTCTAATATATCCTTTTCGTTGTTGTTTTCTGCTGGAGCAGCTGCCTGGTTTGCAGCGAGAGCTTTGCTTTCGGCTTTGAGGTTTTTTGAGTTTTAGTGACGATCGACGATCTAGCTCAAGTGCGAGGGTCGATGAGGGGTGACCGCCGGGGTCTGCCTCTGCCTCTTTCGACTAGTGCCAGTCGCGAATGGGTAAGGAGTGTATTTCGGTCAACGTGGGGATGGGAGAAGAGGTAATGAGCGAACGATGAAGAGAGACATCAAGTTTGTATCAGCAAGCTTTGGTGCATAGAATGCTTCTTTCGGTCTTGTCTCTGTCTCTTGTCGGTTCACTAAGTTGCTCATTTGTCATTTGTTATTGTTTACCGTAAGAAAAGGTACTGTATCGACTGTATGGAATCTGCAACATGTCCGATCGACTGGCGGAACTGGCGGAACTGGACCAAGGTTAGTGAATTCCTGAATAATGAGCCCAGGGCAGCACTGGTGCCTGTCGCCCATTACTCAATCAAGGAGCTGGAACGTGTGGCCCTTCTGCCCCTGCTTCCCCCTCTGCTTCTTGGGCGTTGATCTGAACGCCTTTCGCTGAGCGCAGCGATTCGCTTGGCACGAGGACTTTCTCTCCCATTTCTTTGGTGAATACAGAATGCAAAATTCAACTATTTACTCCGCAGTCGGTGGTGCGTTCAGTGACTCACAACTCTATCACGGTGACTCCCTGGCCGAGGCAGAATACTGGGACGATGACTCGGCGGTGACGGAGTGACACTGCGGTTTCACGTGGCATGTACCAGGGTTCGTGCCCAAAACGGCAGGACAATAGGTGATATGCGCTGATTGACATGCAAGGTTGACTGTACTCGTTCACTTACTCCGGTCTAGCCTACTCATCATCAACCAAAGTAAAAGTTAATTTACAAGCAACAAGCATTTATGAGGCCGAGGACGATGACATGGAAAAGCTGAAACCCGAGATTGACACAGCCACCGCTCCGAAACGGGTCATTCTCCGCTACAGCTTGAAAGCACTGGCACGCGTCGCACCAGCAGCGACGAGATCTGCAATCCAGCAAGCAAGAAAGTAAGAAAACAAAGTTTAAATATCAAGGTTTAGAAGTGGCTGGCTGCTGACGCGCAACGCCGTAATAGTGGCTATTCCAATGCATCCCATGCGATGGTTCAATGGTTGCATGGTCAGACGCCGACAGACGCATTACCACATCTATGAGACTCATTCATTGTAAATATCCGAGACTATGAGACTAACTCTTTGCATCGAAACGAACTTGCACCGAACGCCTCGGAGCATGTGATCCATTCACCAAATGATTATCGGTGCGGTTCTCAATTGCTGAATCCGGTGGCTTAAGCCACTGCGCCATCGAGGCCCAGCTGCTGATCATAACAAGGTGTAGCCCATCGTCGATCAGTACTAGTACTCGTTAGTCGATGCTTCGAGGCTTCGATGTGGAGAGGAGGACCCGATTGATTCCGGACCAGCTTCTCGGTCTGCAAATGGTAACTAATCACAGTACTAGCGTCGTAGCCGATCTAGCGTTTGCGTAGTCTAGCAGACTGGCAGATCGAGTTGACGCTAACTAAAGTGCAATACCGCGGACGACGGATTGGTTGTGGCGCAAACGAGCATGCTCTATGACGTGTGATGCGACGCTACACTGTGCAATAGTAGTGTTGACGGTACCACCACTGCTTGTGGCGCTCAGATTAGTGAATGAAGAAGATCAGCCGAGATCCGCAGACGGGCTGAAATGGTCTCGGACCAGCCTCGGCAACTGTATACCACTCCTTGCCCCACATCATACGAGACATACTCAGAGTTGTCCCCGCTGTGCACTGCGACAATGGGTCTCAGCCATGGATATCGCAAGTCGTCGAGAATGAATTGGTGCAATAGTCAATCAACGGTGAATTCTCTAACTCGCAAGTAATTCGGGTCCACTCTATGGCTGCGTGAAGAGTGTAGGGGTCACTACGCCGCCGAACCCGAGGCTACAGCATGAAGCAGCTCGCCGACGCATGCATGCAGCGTACAGCGTTGTTGTGAAGCTACATTGCGAGAATGACGTGTCATTGTAGCAGCCTATCTTATCAAAGCCACTTGAAAAACGTGGTTACACCTCTTCACTTCGCGTTAGAGTACTGCTTCACATCAATATTTAAAAAAAAAAAGTTGATCTTACAGACGTCAAACGTTTTAAGCATAACGACCTCTCCAATCCACAACTAAAAAAACATCATGTCGTCCGAAGCTCCCATAGGTGGGTCGTAGCACTCCAAGAGTGGCCTCTCATGATTGCTAGCCAACTGATTTCGCTTCAGCGCTTTTGTCGGTGTACGACAAGACCGGCTTGCTGCCTTTTGCCAAGAGCTTGAAAGAGCTCGGTTTCCGTTTGCTCGGAAGCGGCGGTACGGCCAAGCTCATCCGTGAGGCTGGATTGGAGATTGAGTGAGTGGTCGCTGCCGTTGTGGATAACATGGACAAGCGCTGACGCTGGCTCGCTTGTAGGGATGTCTCAAGCATCACCAAAGCGCCCGAGATGCTTGGAGGTCGAGTAAAGACCCTTCATCCAGCTGTGCACGGAGGTGGATTGCGCTCCAGCACCATATGATGCTATATCTACTGACTGACGAATCTGTCCTACAGGTATCCTTTCCAGAGATATCCCCTCGGACCTTGCGGACCTCACTGCCAACTCCATCTCACCCATCACCCTCGTCGTCTGCAACCTGTACCCGTTCGTCCTGCAAACCCAGAAGCCCGACTGCACTCTCGCCGGCGCCATCGAGGAGATCGATATCGGTGGTGTGACGCTCTTACGTGCCGCAGCCAAGAACCACGGGCGTGTGTCCATCATCTCTTCGCCGTCGGACTACGACACTATCGTCGGGGAGATCAAGGCTAAAGGACAGGTCAGCGAGGAGACGAGGCGCGGATTGGCCATCAAGGCGTTCGAGGACACGAAGAGCTACGACGAGGCCATCAGCGACTACTTCCGTAAAGTCTACGCCACCCCAGGCGTCGACGAGCAGTTCCAAGCAGGTGCCGGCGTCGGATACCAGCGTCTCCAATTGAGGTACGGCGCCAACCCCCACCAGAAGCCTGCTCAGGCGTTCGTCGAGAAGGGCGAGATGCCAATCACCAGTGAGTCGTCGTCAGTAGGTCTCACAGACCACAGGGCTGATTTATCCTAGCTCTATCTGGCTCCCCCGGATACATCAACCTGCTCGACGCGCTCAACTCTTGGGCTCTTGTCAAGGAGCTCGCGGCCGCGCTCAACCTCCCCGCGGCAGCGTCCTTCAAGCACGTCTCGCCTGCCGGTGCCGCCGTTGGTCTGCCATTAGACGACCGTGAGGCCAAGGTATTCGGTGTTGAGGACTTGAAGGACCTTTCCCCCTTGGCATGCGCATATGCCCGAGCAAGAGGTGAGTGCAGGCACGACAGCTAAATGGGTATTCCGTGCTAACAGTCAACTGCTATAGGCGCCGACAGGATGTCCTCATTCGGCGACTTTATCGCTCTTTCCCACACCGTCGACACGCAAACTGCCAGAATCATCTCGCGAGAAGTATCTGACGGTGTCATCGCACCAGGGTTCCAGCCTGAGGCATTGGAGATCTTGCGCAAGAAGAAGGGTGGGAAATACTGCGTCCTGCAGGTGAGTCTACAATGAACCAGAACTAGCGCTGAGCTTTAGATGGACCCCACCTACGTGCCCCCTGAGATCGAGACTCGTCAAGTGTACGGTATCTCCCTCCAACAACGCCGAAACGACTGCGTGATCAACGAGGACTTGTTCAAGAACGTTGTCACCAAGAACAAGGACGTGAGTTGCGGACCGCTTTGTGCATCTGCTCATACCCTATCAGCTGCCCAAATCCGCCATCACCGACTTGATCGTCGCTACGCTCGCGCTCAAGTACACTCAATCCAACTCTGTCTGCTACGCACTCAACGGTACCGTCATCGGTCTCGGTGCAGGCCAACAATCCCGTATCCACTGCACCCGATTGGCGGGTGACAAGGCGGACAACTGGTGGTTGCGCCACCACCCGCGCGTGCTCGAGCTGCCGTTCAAGAAGGGCACCAAGCGGGCCGACAAGGCCAACGCCATCGACCTCTTCGTCACCGGCCAAGCATTCAGTGCCGAGGGCGGCGAGAGAGCACAATGGGAGAGCCTGTTCGACACTGTCCCTGTCCCATTGACCAAGGTCGAGATAGATCAGCACTTTGCCGAATTCAAGAACGTCGCCTGTAGCTCAGACGCGTTCTTCCCCTTCCCCGATAACGTGCACCGCGCTAGGCGAAGTGGAGCAAAGTACCTCGCAGCGGCAAGTGGCAGTATTATGGATGCAGAGTGCATCAAGGCTGCGGACGAGAACGATCTCGTGTTCGTCCACACCGACTTGCGATTGGTGAGTGCTGCGCGGTGGCTGTGGCTGTTCGTCGCTGTGGCTATCTGTTGATGCTGACTTCCTTGTTCGTCCTCGCAGTTCCACCACTAAGTATACATATACGTGTACGTGGATAGGCGCTTTTGGGGATTGGGGAATAGGGAGATTGGGAGATTAGGCTAGAAGTTCATCCTTGTTATAACATGGATCATTGTAGTGTCTCAACACATGCACCTGTGATTATTGCTATTGCGCCCGCTTGAGCATGTGTACTGCTGAACTTGATAGAGATGCACTGCACAAGTCTGTTCATGCAGTAGCCGAAAGGGACCGATCGACGCGACCCGACATCATGGCATCCCTGAGGCAGGAGACACTAGTGTTTTTGTATTAGGTTATTACCCAGGTGACCGACTGATACGAGTGCTGCTGCGCCGTGCCCTTTTTACTTTACTTTTGTCGACGCGCTCGTTGGCCGGTTAGACCTGGATGGTACAGTACTGTACCACTGTCGCTCAAAAGCCAGACGCGTGGTGGTGGGATACCGTAATCGTAATCGTGACAGAATGTACGCGGTGGTCCACGCGATTGCATTTACTGTTCGATTGTACGATTATACGATTGTGCGTTTGGACCATTCGTGCAGTTGTGCAACCGTGCAGTTGTACTGGTTATCTAAGCACGGCTCGAACACGTTTTTATCAACCTTGAACCCGGACGTGCAGCGCTACCGCTATCGCCATTGCTAGACTCATAGTGGTCCTGCATCTACCGACACAAACAACCACATACGAGTACACGAAGCAACGACCGAGTGACATCCTTTTAAGCTTTGAACCTAGTAGATTAGAAGCGCAATGGCAATTCTCGGCGGTCAGCGGGGACACGGACGCCTCTACACGAGCTACGCCTCGGCGCTCGTCGCGCTTTACTTCGTACTAGGACCACTCGGTCTGGGCCAGATCTCCTTCTTCCCCGATAGCCTGAGCTCGACGTGGGCGCGTTCGGGCAGAGGAGGAAACACGGCGGATTACGGGATACAGTCTACGTCTCTTACCACTCGGGTCATGGGCGAGCTGGAGTTGACCAAGGTGCTGAATCATGCGCCGGGTTATACCGTGATTGAGAACCTGTGAGCGGTCTTCGTTACTTCCTCAGTTGGCTACCTGGCTACCTCCTTACTCCACAAGCCGTATGCTCTGCACTGTTGCTAACGATATGTGACTGCCCCCTTGCTCGCCCTCGCTCGCTCATTCGCGCGCGCGCAGGTACTGGCACAACTACTCGTACGTCTTCCTGACGGACCAACCCTGGCACCTGCCCACCCCGTACACCAACATGGTGAACATGTTCGTCGACACCCGCACGCCGCAGCACGGCCACCAGGAATTAAAGCTGTACGCTATCCGCAACGGGCCCGTGAGTCCAGAAGTCAAAGAGGAGAATCAGCTGGGCAGGAGCATAAGTCTGGAGGATGCGGTGGCGATGGCGGCCAGTGCGGAGGAGCTGCCGAGTCCTATGGTCAGTGCTCAGCATCGCTTCTGCTCTTGGCGATGAGGTTGGGTGAAACTGCGAGCTGATCTCAATCTATCTTAGCTCATCAACAACGATGATAATTGTGCGTATCGTCCGCTAGGCAAGTAATGACCTATAGGCTGACTATCTTTGCGCCGTCCCCGCTCACAGTCGTATCACACTGTAAGTCTCTTCTACTTTGTATATACACTAGACACCGAGCTCGCTGACACGCGCACACGCACACCAGACTACCACTGGATCGGAGAAACATTCTTGGGCGGATGGAGGATATGGTCCAATCTCGCCTGGAGGACTGGCCAGGTCTTGCCGAATTTCAAAGTCGTCGCGTTCCCCAAACAGTACCACAAAGCCGAGGCGCCACCTGGAAGCAATGGCGGGCATTGGTGGGAGGACACTCCTGGTGCGAACAAGTGGTTCACCGAGAAGTTCTTGTGAGTCGTGTCGCCGCGTCGTTGCGTTCTACGAGCTATGGTCCTACCATGACGGCGAGAGGACAGGTAGAGATAGGTCTGGCTGACGAGCAATACTACGCGTTTCAGCCCCGGAGTCACCATCGAGTCTCGGAAGCTATGGCAATCGCGCGCCGATTCCCTCCAACTCTACCGAATCCCCCTAGCCGTGATCGCCGATCGACGCGGGGGGCACAGCGGCCCCTCGTCCGCGTGGAAACCATGGGGTGACGTCTTACGACTGCCCGTCTCGTCCGACTGGCTCGTCAATCTCCGTTCGCGCGTATTGGAGGGGTACAAGGGTCCGACCAACCTCCGTAAAGGCGCCAAGCCGAGAGTGATGTACCTCGAGAGACAGGGGAGCGGGCGCGAGCTCGTCCCGCAGGACCACGCAGAGCTGGTCAAGGCCATCAACAAGCTAGAGGAGGACGGCCTCGCCGACGTCACGGTTGAGGCGTTCACTTCGGCCATCCCGTTCGAAGAGCAGGTCGCCAAGATCTCCGTCGTGGACGTGAGTCGCGTCGCGCGCATGTTCTAGCCATGGTCACACTCGAGTATCACCTAATACTAATGCGACTGCGACTAGATCCTCGTCTCGGTACATGGTAACGGCCTCACGCACTCTTTATGGATGGACCCAGGCGGCCATGTCTTCGAACTGCAGCCGGCGGAATGTACAGTCGTGCGTGGTGTCACTCTTCTTACTCGACGTTTTGACGTTTCTCTTGAGATAAGATGCCAAGCTGACTGAAAGCCGATGATTTGTATAGACGGACTACAGCCCGCTGGCCATGGCGGCGGGGGTACAGCATTACCTCGTTCACGAGACCAGGTGTGTCTTCCTTCTCTTCTCTTCTCTTCTTTCCTCGTGTCTTCTCGGTATGAAAGCCTTGATGCACTACTATAATAACGAGCTGGAATTCGAGGCTGATAATCATGGTGATGACTCTAGCTTCTGCACACCCGAAGAATGCCCTGGACGCGGATGCCCCGGTCAAAGAGGAATCAATAGGGACGATATCCGCGTGTCGGCCCATGTCATCACTGACCAGATTCGCAAAGTCATTCGCGAAGGTACGGCTCGCTCAGCTTAGATAGAATACCAAGCGTCATCGACTGGTTCTTCTCTTTCTCTTTCTCTGGCTCTTCCCTGGTGCTGGTGCCAGTCCTGGTGCTGGTGCTGGCTCTGCATAGCATATCGCTCGATGTAGGGCAATTCAGACATTCAGGCATTCACTCATAGCATTATATCTCTCTCATTGCTCATTGCACGATACGCACTCGCACTCGCATTCGCACGCTGCGTTCGTCGCAGCTCGAAGATTAATGATCACCTAGACATCTCTCATGGCTTTCTGTACTCGAGTAGACCTTTGGTTCCCCTCCTTCCATACTCAATATTTAGATTTCATGCATGGATGATATTCTCATTCCAGTATCCCCGCATCCCAGATACAGATACAGATACAGATGCTACAAATTGTACTGATATACTGATATGGCGGTATCCTCCTCCTAAATCGTCCAGAATCTATGCACACGACCGTGTTATATACTATTGAAACTCGGAGATCAGTCTTCGATCGCTGAGAGTGTACAGTATATGCAACTCACCTCATCACTGATATGATCCTGAACTCGTGGCCTCCGTCTGGATCGTCGGTGGCGCTGAGCAGCTCGCAGTGCAGCTCGTGTTCGCCCGGCGTCAGATCTTTTCGTATTGTTGCAGCTCTGCAATAGGTCGCACATCATATTGATCAGCTCAAGCACTGATCGTCGAAGTGGAAATAGTCAGACTCACTTTCCAATGTTATATGGTTCTTTCCAGTACCCGTCCAATCGCATCTTATGCTTATCATCATTGTCTACCCAGCACCAGGCTGACCCGAGGTGGTATTGATAGGATCGGAGATAATGCAGTTGCACTAATCCCAGTCCAGTGGAGAACTTGAAAGTGATCGTGGAGCCGGGAGCGTCGGCGACGATGTAGTTCTGCGCGTAATGTTAGTCGAGTCTTCCGCATGCAACAGAAGGTTTTTTCATGATACACACCTTCTCCTTCCACTTCCAATCGCGCCTGAGCACAAGTCGCCAATCGACGTCAGTTAAGCTCTCCCCTGTTCCCATCTCGCCACTCAACTCACCAGCCAGTCTGCTTGTGCGCTTTCAGTGGGTGCTTCAACGCGTTTGTGGAGAAGCACTGTGGCTTGAGCATGGGGAATACAGCATCCTTGTCGAACTTGGACATTATGGGAGCCTGCTCGGTACGTCAGGTGTGGACGGGTTTACAAGCAAGAACGAATCGTCTACTCACTCTTGGAAGGTCTTCAGCAGGGTACAGCGTCTCAAGGTTTCCCGCTGAACCAATGGTAGTCAAGCTGATTTTATCCATCTCACATAGCTGCGAGTCGATATACGCCGACACCATGCGCCCCAGTAAAGCGTGTCCTTGACGCGAAAGCTAACAACGCATAAATGTGGTTTAGTTATGTGTAGGGGAGTATGATATGCGTGCACTCACATGGCGGAGGTCGACGTCTTGCGTAGGGTCGACCCATGACTCGTTCTGCTTGTTCAAGACGAAATAGTCTCGGATCAAAGTGGTGTTCTGCAATACTTGCGGCAGCAGAACGTTTCGCAGTGATATATACGGTATGTCGTAGTACTGAGCAATGCCGTTGTGCTGTTCTGGTCAGCAAGGTACGTCAGGCGTGAAGCTCACTAGATCTCCTCCGTTGGCCATGTACTGGAACATCAGTGCGAATACCCTAGCGAGAGCCAAGTTAGCTTCATCTGGTTGGTATAATCGTTCGAGTCACTCACTGCATATTGATGATTGCGGGCTTGTTGGGCAGGTCGAGTAGACCACGCACTAAGAGCTCGTACGAGTCCATATTCTTGAGTTGCCTGATCGGGTGAGCTAACGCCTTATACGAGTCGACCTACACTTCGTCGTTGATGCCTGTATGTAGCTAGTCAGCCATGGATCGGTAAATTATGTCATACGGGTCACTCACCAAATTCGACCAAGACTAGGTCAACGTCTTCTGGGATATGTTCGTTGAAACAGAGAGAGAAGTAATCGGAGCCTGGAAGGTATCAGCACGTTGCTTGTTGCGTATCGTTAAGAGCGACTTTCAACATACCAATTCCTCCTTGTGCACCGTTGACAAACGAGTTTTGCCCTTGACTCTTTCCACTCTCCTTGAGCATGATCCCTTGAGGCGAAGGGAAGAGCTTGTTGAGATGGTCGAACACGATCCGGTGCATATTTCTCTCGCTATGAGCATTGTCGCCAATAGGATCCGCAAGTCCTTGTCCCTTTGACACTGAGTAGGCGCGTGTCAGCCGACATTCACCGGATTTGAGCAATGACAGCAGACTCACCTGAACCGCCTACTACACCAACGGTGAATGGTTCCCCGCGACGCATCTTTGCTAATGCCCTTCTCAGTCGGTGATTTGTACCAGCGTACCCTATTGCTTTGGCCAAAGTACTCTCCCTGCGCCATATCATCAGCGCGCTCTCACGGTGGATGAGATGATACAGTCTACTCACCCTAAAAGCTCGCATAATTCCGGGTCTGCGCTACACATTCCGCACTGCCTCGGACTCTCCATCGTCATCTGTCCACCACCACCACCAAACCCTCCTGACGAGGTCACCAAGCCATAATGTTCTGCTTTGCTCCATGCGGCTGCGGCTGTAGGCAGGTACGCCTGTGCTCTTTCTGATGGCAGGAAAAGGACGATCAGGGCGATGATGTTGAGGGCGATGGAGACGTTGAGGTAGACTTTGGCATTGTTGCGTAAGCCCCGCATGATGGGCAGTGAGGCCTCGCCGGTCGTAGAGTGAAAGTGTTTCAGTCGATATTGCTTCTTGGCCTGTTGAGTCGTCAAGACTGGAATGAGTGACGTCGAGCAGGGTGTGTCTAATGATTCAGACGGATTCTTGGCTGACGCTGTGTTTGGGAGGTATCTTCCCGGCGGTACACGATGTGGCCGAGCTGGGCGAGATGAGCAAAGAGGTCTGTGACGTATACGAGTTGGTGACTGGTAAGAGGTAGTGGTGGTGATGGTGGTGGTAATGGTAGTGGTAATGGCGATCCGAGCAGTGAGACACAATCCAATTTACATTTCCATTTCCCATTGACGTTCCAATTGCGACGCGTTGGGAAAGAAAACAACAAAGTGAACGTGTATTTACGTAAAGGCAGGGGCGATGGTGACGTGGTAAAATTTAATGTCAAATGGGTGATAGCTTTGAGACAAACTCACCCAGCTTATCACTCACAAAGCTGGGAACACTCGAATAACTCGTCGTAGCTGTGTAGAATTTCGCGCTCGTTCTTGTTCTTGTTATAGTCACCTCTCTCTCTAATATCGCCCTCGCCAGCCAACTCTGCATCAAGAGGTGAGTCATCCTCGCTCCGTTCTGGCTGTTGCACCTCCTCCTTCTCTCCTTCTCCTTGTTCTCTCTCCCCCCTCTCCCCTATTCTCCCTTCGCTGCCCTATCTCCCCTGTCCCGCGCCATGAGCGGCATCGCACCAATGATGAAATACCTATTCAAATCATCAACTAGAAGGCTGTTTCCGAGCTCTCTGAGTGAATGATGTAGAACGAAACTTTCTGACTCCACCTCCCAATCCTCGTTATATATCATTTCTGTTCTTGGATTGTGTGCGAGACAGAGTAACAGACGCTGATTTATCGCAGGTCCCTCTCTACAGCTCTTATATCATAGTATAGTATACCATACCATACCATACCATATTAAACCATATTGCTATGTACGCGATTATGCAACGAATCGAACAGGGAATCAACCTGATATCACCTATCACTGATATCACTGATATCGCTGATCCCGCTCACACTGAGCGGGAAGACCCGGTCGTTCTAAATTCGACCTCGAGTGTCTCTTGATGTCTCTGCTGTAACTGTGCAGTGCCCGAGTAGTGGTGATTGCAGAAGCTTCACGAGTGATAGTGACGTTGCGACTTCGGAACCGTACCTCGTCAGTGCAATTTGGAGACTTCAATCGGCTTTCGGTCGTCGTCGTCGACTACTGTGCCGCCTTCCCGCTTTCCTCGGCGGGGAATGCTTGTGTCTCATTCGTACTTTCCCAATCAATTCAATTTCAATCCGCACGGCGCTTCACCGCTTACTCAATACAAAACGCCTGTTCAGTGCACGGTTGCACAGTTGTAACAGCTGTACATCTGACTAACGTATGGCTGCAGGATTGAGTTAACCTAAAGCCAGATGCAGATGTCGGGATGATACACTGCGCATTGTCTCGTTCGCCCACACTTTGACTCTTTACTCTTCAAGCGCATCAAGCGCATCGCGATCCGCCCCGTTTCCCTCCTTGACTGAACCGACCTGTCAGAGACGAGTACGAGCGTAGACGTCCGCCTGACCGCGGGCCGCATCGTTCGGATCAAAGACGATTTAGAAACATGTTCACTACGCGCGCAAGTCGCTTGGCGATCGTCGCGATACTTACGACAACGGTACTGCTGTTCATCACGCATATTACGTTGTTGGACAAGTACGAGTTTGATCTGCAAGTTGGCGTGAGTGGACGGCAGGAATCCGAGATGGGCGCTGGACTGAGCAGCGTTCCTGCTCTGTTTTAGAGGCTTAGTGTGGGCGGACTCTTGCCTTCCTTCCAGAGCAACGGCTATGACTACGGCGAGGCGCAAGGGCAGGCGCAAGCGCAAGTGTATATTCCGCAAGAGGACTATCCCGAGACGCGCTGGATCAAGGGCGTGGCTGGCTTCAGTGAGGCTTGCCCCATATGCTCATTGCTTCGCTCTAGGGCAACAGCGCTCGTGATGAAGACGTTCTGATACAAATCTTGATTGCGTCGCGTTACGTCGCGCAGACTACTTCCACAACCTGTACCTGACAAACGGCACATTCGTCCTCCTCACCTCCGACCCTGGCCACCTGCCTGAACAAGGAGCGTCGTTCATCCTCTCCGATCTGAGTGATCCGGAGGATAAACACCATCATCATGCCGCCGCGGGGCAGGATCGGTTCATGGTTGTTTCCCCTGAAGATGCCAAGGCGAAGCATCTCCTGCGCCGATCAGCAGTGCGCAAGAAGGGCGTCAGTGTGAGTCGCTGCGAACATCACAATCTCCTTTGACGAAGACAGGTATTTAGCTTATGGCAGACGATGCGACGACAGATGTTCTTCAACGACGTGCGCGAGGGCTCACTCAGCTCCTTCCTCGACCACTACTATCACTTCATCGGCGAGATGTTCCTTGGCGCGTGGAGGGTAGTGGCTGCAGCAGGGGAGCGCGAGCTTCCGTCGCGGCTGATGTATCGCGCCGAGGCGCATGACTGGGTGCGTATGCTCACGGACGCTTCATTGCTGTTCGCCACAATTTTTTCTTTTCTAGACCTGAAGCGCCACAATTCGAGCGCTGACATGTTATGGTAAGAGGGACAGAGCGCGAATCACCACCTGGTTCCAGCAGGCCGTACTGCCCGATACGCTTGTGGAGGAATCGACGGTATTCGATGATCGGGTTCGATCTCAGATGACTTTTGTCTTTGATAAGATCGCTATTGCCGACGTGAGTCTCTGCTCTGCTAGCTCTGTTCGCTCTTGATAACAACGTGATCTGATGCTTGCACTTCTCAAATCAGCGCTGGGCGGCACATCGCGTAGGGCAAGAAGTGAAATACTGGAACAAGGGCAATGCGGATCTGCCCTTATTGACCACATCGAGGGATTGGATGGACCCCATTCGGAATCAGATCAAGAGACTTGTCATCGCCGAGGGATGTGAGGTGAGGCGTGCGAAGCCCAGAGTGCCAGTGGTAGTGTATATCAATCGGTAAGTACAATCCTAATGCTGGTGACGCCACACTCCTGCGCTGGGATTGCCACACTCCTGCACTCCTGCAATAGCTCATTTCCTGGCTGATATTGATAATTTCTTCATTGCGCCAGTCAATTGACAGGACGACGGTTAGCGGCTGAAGATGCGGAAGACCTCTTGGTCGAGATGAAGAAGCTGGACAAAGACGGATTGATCGAATTCCACAATGCCGAGATGGAGAATCTCCACCGCGTGGACCAATCCTGCCTCGCCCTCAAAGCGGATGTGCGTACACCGTCTCCTTCTCCTCCCTCCTGCCTTCGCAAGTAACGAGTTGTATATGCGAGACTACGAGACTACGAGACTACGACGCTGAAAGAGATGGTATAGATCATGTTCGGCGTGCATGGCAATGGACTGAGTCATCAATTATGGATGAAGTCGGGTAGTGGCGTGTTGGAGATCATGGCTGCGCCGGGGTTTGCCCGAGTCAGTACAGTCCATCCATCTTGCCTTGATACCTAACATACTCATACTGAATCATCGCTGATCGAGTCTCCTTGCGCCTGCAATGATATCGTGGCAGGACTACGCCATCCTCGCCGAGCTCATGGGACACGAGTATCACGCCGTTCATGAGAATACGACTTTCCCTCCTGACAAATGGCGCAAGCCGGACGGGTGGGCTGTGGGCCAAGGACCCAATTTCCACAGCAGGCAAATACGCGTCAGTCTCACTGACTGGCGATGATGTTCTGCGCTGATTTGGGTATCGCCAATGCAGGTCGACGGGAAGTGGCTCGCGGGAATGGTGAAGGACATGGCGGCGAAGCGGGTCCATGTCATCGAGCCTAGTTTAGATTAGTCGTAGTTGTATCTCCATTTATGTTGTTATCAGTATTTCATCAGACTTCACACTTGTCAGTGTCGATGTCAGTGGTCAGTCAATCAGATCTTGCGTCAATTTCCGCACACACTCGAAACAGATCGACAATCTCGAAACGCGATGTATGGAATCGATGTCATGCTCCTAGCCTACAAGCGTAACCCAACGCCACCGCCTACGCGAACGCCGACGCGATGAACCCTCTACTCGTCACCCTCAACAACAACGGTCTGGAGGCCCTGCGCACATAACGATGTATTAGCACGATGCATAAAGTAGATAGTAGCTAGCTTGCTCGCTCGCTCGCTCGCGCGGACTCACCTTGAAGTTGGTGACACCCTCGACGACGCTAGCGAGGACGTACAGCTTCTCCTTTGCGCCCTCGTCGTCGTTACGCTTCCTCTCGAGCCTGACTCGGATGCGGCCTGGGGGGGAGCGGACACCCCTTGCCCAGACGGCTTGGTTGAGGCCGGGGGAGATACGGACGTCCTTGACACCCATGGACTTCTCGGCAAACTTGACAATCTCCTTGATCGCCTTGGGTGCCTCTGCAAGAGTCGCAAGCAGATCAGCTTATTGTTCGCTAGCGCTGCACGACATATAGATATTACGCACTCTTCTTGAAAGCAAGGTCGTGCACCCGCTTGTGGAGGTGGATGGTGTACTCGCGGGTCACGACGTCGTGGAGCGCCGATCGGGGGGTGCGGGTCTATAGATTGTACACTAGTCAGCACATGTCTCGTAAGATCTTCGAACGGTGGTTGTGTTGAGAGGGACGAAGTGAAAGATGGCTGTCGAGGTCGGCTTGGCAAAGCAATAGAGATGCGAGGCGTGGAAGGGCGTGGTCGGCGTAGTTGGGCAGAGAGTGAAGCCACGATCCAAGCCTCGTCCTACGCCAACGTCCTATCGCACCCATGCGCATCACCATCCTCGCTCTCTCGACACCGGATCGCCAAAATCCCCCCGTATATCTGCGCCTCATAATGCGGTCTCCTTCTCCCCAAACCAGACGATGCACCTCGAAATTCGATAGACGATGGATGAGGGATGGATGAACGCGAAGCTAACCTTTCTCTCCTTGGTGGTGGGCGCCTATAACGAGGTTAGATGTCAGCTTCATGTTCGTCAAATATTTCGCAGACTGCCGTCTGTCTCCGTCGTCCAAAACCCGACACCCCGCTTCCAGCACGCAGCCCGACTGCAGCACCATAGACGGTATGGCCCAGTCCTTTGGCTTGTGCTTCACACTTCGATTCGTCCGCCTCCCCAATCCCCAACACCAGTCCGACACTTGCCAGCCGACAGCCAAGTCCAACGACATCTCCAACTCCCTTGACGGCGTACTCCAATCCTTGCTCGCTGCTGCTCCGATAATCCATGATACGAGAACGGCGACTCACCATTTTGTCCGCGGTTTTTCGAGTTGTTTTTGACGGATGAAGAAAGGATTGTTATTGCTACACTCAAAGCACTTGATACAACCAGCAGCAACGAGCGACGAGAGCCAGAGTCAGAGTCGGTGAGCAGCAGACAGAGCAGTGTAGCACCGAATCCAGCCAGACTCAGTGAAGCAACGGGGAAAATGAAAAGGGGATTACACGGGAGAAAGCAGTGTGGCACCTGAATAAACCAGCTCATACATCGGAGTTTAGCTTTGTGACGGCTTGTAGGCTATACTTAACGCCGACTTCACCGGTCTGACAGGCAAGTATGAACCATTTTGGTATGCATATGCGATATTGTACATAGTGCTTTCTTACAAGACACGTTATCGACCAAACATACAAGATGCAATACTACTACCATCCTCACTCCTCCTGCATATTCTCAGCAGACAGGACACTTTCGCCCGATGCACCTTCGTGAGACACATCGCCATTGAGATTAGGATTCGATAACCTCGCTCTGAGGTCTACGGGGTGGGACTGAGACGAGCTGCTCATTCTCGCCGATAGTGGTTCATGCGGTGTTGGCGGCACTGGTTGGGAGAACCGCGATGCTAGCTGTGGTATGGGTGGAGAAAGAGCAAGAGGAACAGGTGGTTGTACCACTGATGGTTGTTGCGCGGTGGATGTCGGTATGGGAGATGTAGTATTGGCGCGTTTTGTCGTGTCGACGACATGGAGGGAGTCGTCGGTAGCTGAGGGTGTTAGCGTGTTGGCTTGTGGCGGAGCGGGCGGCTGAGAGACAGCTCGCGCAGGGGTGGGCTGCGTGATTTGTGAGAGAGATCCAAGCTGCGTGGCTGGAGAATCGCTCGGTTCGGGCGTCTTCTTCCCTCCGGTTACTGCTCCCGTAGCAGGATTTCGGCGTGCAACGAACTCTCTGACGTAACTCTGGATCTCCTGCTCGAATCAGCTTGTGCACGGTATCATGCTAACGACAGTGCGAGGGCGGTACTCACCTTCTTAGCGATCTTGGCGTACTCCTGCTGCAGCTCCCCCTTGACCATAGTCAAACACGCAGTCATGACGTCCTTTGTCCACTGCTCTCTGCCGTCCGTCACAGCTTTCAAATCTGCCCGAAGCGTCTTCACCTCTTCTGCCAGAGCTATCACGCTGCGAGATATGGCTGCGTTGGCGGTAGCCTGCGAATCACGGGATTCTGAAAGTGCCTCAGTGCTTGTCTGCAATTGCTTGATGTCCGCCCAGACTGTCGAGAGCGTGGTGGACGTTGCGTCGGCTGCCCGAGCATCGATGGTAGATTTCGTTCTGAGCAAGGATTCGAGTCGCCGTATCTCATCCCGAGGTGCGGTGTTGGATCCAATCGCTTCGATGACAGTCTCAAGGCGCTTATTCTCCGCTCGAACTGCCTCAAGATCCTCTGCTGAGACGCCACTAGAGGTCGAGGTCGGAATAGTCTCCACTCGACGCCGCAGCCCCTTGATCTCCCGTCTCATCGCATCTATATCATCAAGACTTCTCATTGCTGCGCCATGCCCTCCCTCTTGTCCCATGACCACGTCCCTGTCTTTGCGTATGTCCATGCCTCTCAGCCTTCCGCTCGGATCTCGCTGGCCCTCCAATTCTCTCCAAGAACCAACAGCTTTGTCAATATCCGCTCCCACCCATAAGTCTAGCTGACTTTCTAGGTCATTGTACTTTTCTTCATAGGTATCCCGCATTGCTTCGACCGATTCCAGACGTGTGATGATATCGTCGAGCATCTCTCGTAAACGCTGCCGTCTAAGTCCTTTGTTGCCATCCATTTGGGTGATCTGCGCTGTCGGTAAGGAGGTGATTCCATCTTGAGCTGCAATCGGTGGTGACGGCAGCGGCGGTGGGCGCGGTAGTGATGATGTCGATATGGGTATAGTCGTTTCTTTGAGCGGAGCAGGCAGTGGGACAGGCACGACTCTCGATTCCATCTCCTCCAATCGCACCATCCTCTCTTTCAGCGCATCCATCTCTAGCGCAGACACATCTCCTTGCGTTACGCCAGGCTTGGCCATGGTGCGCCTGATCAGCTCGGCAAAGGACGCATGAAGCTTCGTCATCTGTTCGCTGAGATTCTTTTCTGCGTCCGCGACTCTCTTCTGGGCCGACTCGAATGGTGTAGACGTAGGGTCGGTGCGCGGGAACTGCGCCAAGCGCGTGAAGTGCTGTAATGCCAGAGCATGAGTGGACGTGGAGATGAGGGTCAAGTGCATTGCTCTGTAGATAGAACATGTCAGCTGCGTGAAGCGATACATAGACAGTCAAAGGTGTTGTAGACGAAGCGATGCAGCTGCTGCTGTTTGATGGCGCGCATGAAAGATGTTCCTAGCTGATAGTGATGGTGATGGTCTCGGTGATGGGACAGACTTACTTTGAGAACAGCTCGAGAGCTGCTGCTGTAGACCCATTGAGGTCGGGGGAATGACTGCGTGACGTCTTCCTGTCCGTCTTCGGGGCATACGGTCTTGGTCGCGGAGATCGTTCTCTCGGAACAAGTATTTGACCAGGTTCAGGCGAACTGCCAGTGGATCAGCTATATGATGTGACGCGAAAACAACGATAACTTACTCTGGATGTCTATATCTGCTACTGCTGCTGCCGCTAGCTTGGCGAGCTCGTTCGCGGTCAGGCGAGTGGGCGGTCCTTGGTGGTGGACTACGATAACGAGAAGGCGGCGAGCGACTCGACCGCGAATACGTGGGTTTGGGCGGTAGAGCGCTCGTAGCTAGTGAATGAGGAGGGTGATCCCGCTCTCTCTCCCTCTCACGGTCGCGGTCACGCTCATAATCGCGATCACGCTCTCGCCGCCTGTCGTCGTATGGACCTGGGTTGCGCTCGCGCCATGACGACCATTGTCTGTCGTCAGGCGGCGCAGGCATGTTTTGTTGCACTGTCGCCCTTGACAAGAGGCAAAAGGCAAATGCCAAGAGGGACAATGTCTGATGTCGTAAGTCGTTGAGAAGCGAGTGATTAGATGATTGATAGGGTAACTAACTGATATGGAAAAAACAAACATGACCTCATTGTTTTCAGTCTCATCTCACATCTCATTCTTTGCATGTGCCCATCGACGGTGTACAACACGATGCATCTACTTTCATCATCTAAAGTATCGATCTGACATACGTTCTGACAGATCAGATAGCATGGGCCATCAGGAAGAACAATATGAGGCGGTGGTCATTGGCGCAGGACCGGGTGGTCTAGCCACCATCGTCAGCCTGCTTGATGCTGGACTCACAGAGGTACTTTGGGTAGATAGGGCATTCCGCGGAGGTCGCTTGAACGAGATGTACAGGGAGATCTCATCGTGCGTATCTCGTCTGCCCTGCCTCGCCTGGCTCATAGAGAGTATGATAGCTGATATATACCTCGGATGCGTGCGCAGAAATACCAAAACGCACATCTACCTCGACGCGATCAAGACCTCCAAGACATGTTGCGAGATCGTCGAATCGACGCCTAGTCCCAATGCCGTAGACGAGCTGAAGAGCAGAGATCCGGAAGCGACTGTTCAGCTGAGCCTAGCTGGGGATATGGTCATGATGCTCGTGCGCGGAATAATGGCCAGGGACGGCGTACGCCAGTTTAAAGGAGAAGCCAAAGCGGCAAAATTCGAGGTAAGTCTCGATCGACCATGACCGTGTCTGACGATTTTAGGACTCTGAGTGGACAGTGACACTCGATAGACACGTCGTCACCCCTCGGCTGTTCCTCTGCACTGGCTCCCACCCCATCATATCCGACCTGCACAAGCCTTACAATCCCTCCCTCAAAGTGCTCGATCTCGATCGATGTATGATCAAGTCCACCTTACCGGACCTATTCGATTCTCAAACGGCCAATACCGTCGCGGTCATCGGCAATTCCCATTCGGGCGTCTTGGTCTGTCGGAATCTGTACGAGATTGCGCGAGAGGGTAAACGGGAAATACGAGTGATCAACTTCCGTCGAAGAGCGATCAAGTTTGCAGAGTACCGCGACGATGGGATTGTCTTTGACAATACTGGTCTTAAGGGCGATACGGCAGACTGGGCCAGAGCGCACATGAACGAAGTCGAGCAAGTCGACCTCGATAACGAGGACGAGGTGTATCGCCACCACCTGCCGACATGTACCCATATCGTATATGCGATAGGGTACGACGCGTCGCCTTATCCCGAGCTGATCGTCGATCAAAAGAGAATAGACGGCGGGATCAAGTTCGACCAGCACACTTCATGCTTCGTGCACAACGATTCGCCGATTCCAGGCTTGCATGGGCTGGGCATCGCGCATCCGGAATTAGTCGCTGATCCAGAAGGTCATGTCGAGGCCGCGGTGGGCTTGGCCAAGTTCTTCAAGTTTGCCAATAGAGTTAAAAGCAACATGTTGAATGAATGAATCGAGCACTTTACAGAAAACACCCAACTCAATCAGCGTGTTATTCGCATCCACAGTCGGTTGCAGCGTCCGTGAGCATACTTATGTACGGCCATACCTCTGGGATGGTACAGGCACAAAACCCGACTTTGGCGGGAAGAAGTGGCAGCAGCATCTGCAGGGTACCTGAAACCTTGTGAACGTCGCACACCCGGCAGACGACGCACCCCACATGCCGCGCTAAATTTTGGTCCAGGAACATAGTTGATATATCTTTGTTCCGGGTGACTGATGCTCGCAGTCGGCACTGATGTTGCGCCAATTTCTTGGGTTCAGATCGGGAAGCGAAGACCCTAATCTGCACCGTCCATCCAGCAGCCCTCTTGCAATATTCGCCAAAGAAGCTCCTAGGTCTCGATCTAACACCTGAATACACAATGTTAGCTCTCCCGCCAAGAATTAGCTGTGTCCAATTCTCCGAACGGTACACGTAAGGCCTACTCTATCGCCTTGTTTGCATCCTCGTTTTGATGGCCCGTTCTTGAAGCCTCGTACTTGAAATCTGTCAATTTATATGGTCATCTATCGTCGTAGCTTGGTAATCTGTCGTTAGGCATCAACTTGCAATGCTGGCTATCACCACCGCATCGCCAAATATCAATGCTTGGTTGCGTCGTCATATAAAGACATCAGTCGCTGCTTTAGCTCTTTGGGTGTGTGTGACTGGTTATATCCTATTGCAACAGGCCGGAATAGATGTCGATGTTTGGTCAAATCTCGAAGGTGTGTGCCGTTGTTTATAAGCGATCTCTCAATAGGCTCTTGTCCCAGATATGACTGACTTTGATACATGCGATAGGCTCGGTGCCCAAGCAGTGGTGGTCCGTTTCAACAACTTCAAACATGTGCAATGTGCGGGATATAGTTGAAGGGACTTGGACTTATGGGGAGGAGAATCCGCCTTGGGCAGACATTATGATGCGGTACAATTACAATGTGAGTCGTCATATTATTGTACGATCTCATCTGATAGCGTGGTCGAATTCCTAGCCCAGGTCTGAGGTCGAGTGCAAGGGGCCAAACGGTCCTCCTGCTGGACAACCTACACCGGAGCATCGCGCCTACCACATTGCCAAGGCCCAACTCGAACCTGCCCGTATCGGCTGCCAAATATACGAGTTCAACGAGGATGCGTATCTGACACGATTACTACGCAGTCCTGCTGGCATGTTGTGAGTTTCATCCGCGCTTGCTCAATCTGGCTTGGGTTGACATGATCACATAGCATTGTGGGAGGTACATTCGTTCGCCGTTCAGTGTTGATATTGAGCTGATCGCGGAGCAGATTCCATTACCGACCACCACATGCGCGCCATCCTCAGCTTGTTGGAAACCCCATCACACATGACCGTCAGAAACTACTCGGGTGGAGTGTACGACTATCTGCACTTGAACAAAGATCATCCAGAGGTCCCTCGACTGCTGCAGCAAGCCGGTGTACCTGAAAGCAGACTGGAGCTGCCATTGGTCTCATTCTTACGTGATTTGTATCTCATCGACGATGAAGACAAAGCACGGGTGTTCGAACATGCTGCCGATCGGTATCAACCGGAAAAGAGGATCCATCCGTATTGGTACCCCATAATGGTTGATCTTCTCGACCAGTCGCAGGCTTTCCAAAGCGACATGGAATTCATTGAACCGACTGTGCTGATACTCAATGCGGGAGCGCACTGGAGCGATTCTGAGCTCGGTCGACACCTTACAGAAGGCGAGTTGCTTGAAGGATTTCAAAATATGGCAAGTTATTCCATTCGCATGTCTTCTATCTTGCGAGCGACAGCATTGACACTCCTGGGGAACAGGTCAAACGAGTTGAAGGATTAGTCGAAACAACACCTCACGCAATATCAGCTTTCTGGAGGACCATGGCGCCAGGGCAGATTCATTGCGAATTCACCGAAGACTGTATGTCAACTTTTGTCATCACCTGCTCTCTTCCACATACGGTGCTTACCGAGTGCCTCAATCACCTAGTCGATAACGGTCGAACGAACCTATTTTCTCCCGAAAATGTCAAGGACAGAGCCTACAACTAGTTTGTTTCTCCTGAATGCTATCTTGTTGTCGCGCTGCCAGCTGATACACGCTCCTTTTTCCATTGTGCAAATAGCCATCAGTTTCCGGTGATGAACGATATAATGCGGTCCAACAGTTCTTTCTATCGGGAAAGGGGAGTTTTCGATCACCTATCAAAGGACCGAACGCTGTCCAAGAGTAACCCAACGTTTCGGCTGCTGGACGTTTGGCCAATGTCGGTCAAACGGCCCGATGCCCACATGTCACCCCCTTATGATTGCTTGCACTGGTGTCGACCCGGACCTCAGGATCACTGGCAACGGGTGAGCAGTCTTTGCGATGCGTCCTTACGTCTTCGAGCTGACTTGGGTATCGAAGCTTACGTGGCATATGATCATGGACGAATCGTTGGGTCGTGACTACTACGATGCGCCGCCGTAGATCATGAGATGGGATTAGATGAGTGCCTGGTCTCATATAGATTGACCTGCCTCGCCGTTTCGGGTTGTTCATGCAATTCCTGTATCATTATCGCCGATTCTTGTCTCCTCCTATGATCGTGAAAACTGGCGAGTATGTGCCATTGCCAAGCGTTGAAAGTGTGTGTGTGTCTCGTACGACTGAATGTAAGAGCGACCTCAAGCCCAATAATTTTGATGGAGAAGTCAAGTGATGTATGCAATCGCCCTTGCGTCGTCTGCTCGCCAGGTTCTCATGTCAATGATCATGGGAGTCAAGTATCGACCATGCAGCGTATCGTGATGCTTTATTCTTAGATAACCAAATCAATCAAACGTAAGGTCACAGTCGACTGTAGTGAGCTGGTCTTTAACGAAGCGAGTTCCCTTATTACTCCAACTTGCCAACGATCGTCATACTCCCCCTAGCCTGCTACGCATCCATGCGTTGGCGTGACACATCGACAGTCTATCGCCTAGCCACAATCTTGCGGATCTCATCAACGATGACGTGAGGTTCGATTCGGATATTCGGAGAGTTGATACCGCCTTTCTTCTCGCACCCTCTCCCAGGACAGTCTTCAGGTTTACAAAAGCTACAGCAAATCGGCAATGAAGTGTCGCGTTCTGTCAGTCACCCATCCAGATGAATAAATGGAGACTCCACTCACCTGGTTTCGTGAGTCATGTAATGTTGTACTCCAGCAGCTTGTGCCAATGGACTGTAGTCAGTCTGCAAAACTGATCAGTACAGATGGCATGGCTTCAGAAGCCAGTCCTATCACTCACGACCGTACAGATCGCGGGTTGCATCTCAAAAACTGCCTTGTTTGGCCCGGGATCCATCCATAACGAGTGTGTCAGGCCATTGCCATGCACTGAGATGAAGATCTGAAGGGAAGAGGATGTTAACTCAGCGGAGAGCATCATTGGAATGATACAAACTCACGTCGGTGTGAGCCACAGTCGCAACTTGTTCCTGGAACGATAGTTCCTTTGTGAACCGCCTCAACCTGAACTCGATCAGACCACTGTCGTCGAGAGCTTGAAGGGCGTTAACGAGCAAGTCGTGGTCGTCGTGATTCAACCTTCTTCCGGAATCCTGGCGTTCGAGGTACAGCACTACAGGTCGGCCAGACTTGGATCGCAGGTGCTTGGTTGAGTAGCCGTCGAGTATTCGGTCTCGCAGGGCGACGAGGTAATCTGGGGATACTGGCATGCGCAACACGTCGCCGAAAGGCTTATACGCGGCGGACGCCCCAGTGTGACCGGCGCCACGATCTCCTAAAACAACGAGAGGCATACGGTACAGCTGACCCGTCCGTCCGCGAGCCTCCCACGTTGATCGAGTCTCAAATTGAACACCGGGGCTATAAGAGTACAGAAGTAGAGCTTTGTCAATACAATGGATCGTGGAACACCGCTGCGACTCACAAGAATTTGCTTGTGAACCACGAGTTGGCGTCGGAGCGGTCTTCCCAAATATCGCCCAATGGACTGTCGTGGGGTGCTTCGTCTCTCGACCACTGTTTCGGGAATGCGACAGTCTTGAAGTTGGGCAGGACCCCACCGGTCTTCCAAGCTAGATGAGACCAGATGCGCCAACAGCCAAGGAAGACTTCTCCGATCCAGTGGTAATCTGCGTCGCGTCAATTAGGCATATTCGCTACGAGCCTCAGCGGAAGCGGAGAGTCCGACTGACAGTGGTTTACAACTAAGAATTACAAAAGGGTCAATGATGTATTCGAACAAGGACAAGTGACGCACTCACAGTTGTCGTCATTGTTGATAAGCTAAGGGAGGGGGAGATTACATGCTTCAGTTAATGGGATAGCCAATCTTCCGAGACACGACTCACCATTGGACCGCTCAATTCAATTGCGTGAGCACTCATCACCAAGGCATTTTCGGGGGTAATGGATATTCCTATCATGTTTTTCTCTCGCACTTCATGGCTCAATGCTGGATTTCTGATACCGTACACTCTGGTCAAGTCCTGTCCAGGGGCTGGGTGCAAATGCGAGTTCCAGCTAAAGCTGGTCCAGAGGGGTTCTGGAGGGACTGTCCATGCTTGATCCGTCAAGACGACCCATGTATGGTTCTGCCAGTAGCTTTTCCCCGGAGTCAGCTTGCACGCATGCATCGAGCGAAAGGCTGCGCCGCGCGGACTTACAGGTTCTCGATGACCGAAAAGCCAGGCGCATGCGCGAGGAATTTGGTCATGCGCATCGTCTCAAAGGTCCCCACTCCATTCTCCGTGGCTCTGATGCCGTAGCCGGGCGCATTGCCGTGCGTCGCCAGTCCGCCAGTCCATGACGAGGGGTAAAATGGGATGCGACCCAGGATGTAGATAAAAGCCAAACAACCTAGTAAGATGGGCACGGGATGAACAGCACGTCGAGGACGAAAGGGAGCCATGGCCGATGATACTCTGGCAAGCTCTTGCGTCAGACAGTACTGCGCACAACGTATCTACAACACGGTGGTGATTGCAAAAACGCGCAATCGCACAATCGCACATACGCTCAAACGCTGAAAAAGACGTGAACAACAACATTCATCCCAGCTACCCGTTATCCGTCGGGCAGCCAGCGACTCGTCGTGCATGTCGCACATCTCCTCTTGACAGGCAGGGGCGAGAAGCCAAATCCAAACTGGGTAAAGCACATATGGCGGATCCAGGGCTCTCCGGTTCAGTCTCGCGCAAAAGCGAATAACAGTACTCTTCCTTTACCCTTGTCAGGGGCTCGGGACCTCAAACACTATTACACGCGACTGCTGCAAACGGAGAACCATGGAAAAACCGATGGCTTTCGCGTGCTTTACGTTACACGTAATGTGACTGACGCTCGGCGCCGACTGCTTCGAGTCGTGATAAGGAAAACTTGAGCCGCATCGTGAGTTGCTCTGTTCAAGGACACTACTTTCGTTGACGCCACGCCGTCGATAAGTACACATGGCCACGGGCTTCTCGCTGTGGGATCCGTGCGGCGTAACGTCGCGATTTCGCGGAACCCTCGCTGAACTCTTACGTTACAACAGGACTGGCATGATCAGTCTCTATCTACATCTATATTCTCGAGATGACATCCCAGAGTAGCTGAGTCTGCGTCCAATGTACACCAGGTAAACACCAATGCAAACAGTCCACGTCGCCTTGCGAGCCTCTGCATAGACCAAGATTGATGCGCATTAGCCCCAAAACATCCTGACGGAAAGCGAATGGCAAATCGAGGACTTACAGTGGATGAGCATCGGGACGCTGCATAGCCATCGGATAGAAGTCGACATAGCTGATCATGGGTTTCTTTCCGCTGTGGGCAGCCGCCTAATAACAGTAATGATTAGTGATGAATTTCACTTTCTTTTGGCATGGTCACTTCATCCCCACACGGTTCTAGCTGCTCACCTGTCTTTGACGCGCCACGATGTCTTGGGCGAAGGAATTGAAGTACTTGAACTTTGTCCAGCCGTACCGATCTTTGTCTTCGTCAATCGTCTCGTCGAACGGTAATGGTGTCCAAAGAGTTCGGGAACGTTCTAGCGGTTCTTGCGGGTAGTGCCAACAATTGGTATGTCCAGGCGTACTACTGCGGTAGAGCACGTGGAGATCCGTGACTTCCTTGAGTACCTTGTCGATGTAGGTATCCAGCTGGCAGTCACAACGAGCGAGAGTTGGGCCAAGGCAGAAGCTCTAGGTCAGAACCTCATTGCGTGTCATAGATACGGACAACAATATCAGAACTCACTTGTCGGTGCATAACAGGGAAGATGAGGCTCCGATTGTCGCGGAACTGAATTGGCGGTGCCGTCCAGTGAGCGCCAGTGTTGATGAGAAGGACCGAGTCCTGCATTCCGGCCCAATCAGACACTGCGGCGGCCTTTTCCTTGATATGAGATAACCAGTCCGTTCGCCTAGCTTTCTCCACATCCAGATTCGGTAACCAGCCGGGTTCGTAGCCGAAATCGTCTTCGAGAATCTTGGCAGTCAATTCGTACGGGACGAGGTGATCAGCCATCTGCCATGTTATGAACGGCTCCTGCTCGAGCCGAGTAACGGGTATGTCGGGGTGGCTCTTTTTCACTCGTTCGAAGAAGGGGTGTTTGGGATTGAGCGTGAGATCGTCGTGGAATCGTCCAGGCCTGCGGTGGATGGCGATGGGAACGGGACTGTCGGCCCTCGGTTCAGCGAAGAACCGGTACATCGTCTTGAACCAGTGTTCCGTCAAGGAGTCTGCGCGCATACAATCAACATTTGAGGCAGGGGACTCTAATTTGAAACGTGAGAGCCGGGTTTCCGGTTATAACGTTGCTATGACTCACCGCCGGTCATTACCAATCCAAGCTTGCTGCTCAGCAGCCGCGCAATGAATGCTTCTTCGTCGAAAGGTACCATCGGCCCTCCGTCGGGCTGCCAAGTATAGGACATGATCTCCTTCCACCTCGCTTTGCCTGCTTCACTCTGTTCGTTGGTCAACTCCTTGATTCGAGTCCCACCAGCATCGAAATGGTCCTTGGGACCGAATCGAGGAGTGAAGCATCCATGATAAGCATGGCCCCAGAGTCGCTCGACTTCTCCGCTGCTGATCAACTTTTCATCCTTCTCCCAGTGTCCCTCAAACAAGGTGGCAAAGGAGGATAGCGGATCCAGTGTGCTAGAAAAGGGGATCTGCGCGTGCTGCCCCGTCCTCGATAAGAATGCGGGCTCCTCTTTCGAGTCGATAGCGGAGGCGCAGACGAACTAAGCAGAAAGTTGCAATGTCAACACACGTCAAGCGGCTGCTCTCAACGGAGAGGAGAGTCATTATACTAATCGCCCACCTCTATCAAGTCTTGGCGCCCGTACCGCTGTGTAGCATGCAGACGACTGAGGACTGTCAGGATAGCAACTATTACCAGCGGTGTTCCCAGCAGCGATAGGGTCGTTGTCCGCCGCGCCAGAAGGCCCATTTTGCAGGTGCAGAGAAGTTGTCGATTTCACTGATGCATACACGGATATAAACAGGACACGGCTCAAGTGGACTGTCATGCTTCATGCGGAATTGCGACCACCAGCACTGTAGGAGGGCTGACTACTGACCGCTAAGCTCACGCTGTTCTGGGGTCAAGTAGTACGGGTAGTGCCACCTTGCGTGAAACCGAATAACCCAAGGCATCGCCACCTGTTTACGGTATCACAATCTGCGGTCTAAGTCTTGGTATGAGCCTACTAGTAACCTATAAGCCATTTTTGTAGTGGGAAAGACGGCTCAATTGTTCCGAGACAAACTTGGCAGTCGAACATGAACCGGGAAGGGGGGCATCTCGCGTGAAGCGAAGAGCCCAAAAAACTCCCGCCTTTTCTTTTCGTTTTCGCGCGAAGCATGTGAACTCGGCAGATAAGATTGCGAACGCGTCGTATCCAACCAAACCATGTAGACTTTGCTGCTCCGTGTTTTACGGCAATGCCACAATGGACTTGTTTCTTCAAATTGCCTGTCCCAGGCCAGTACCTAAGGAAAGGATTGGCCCATGAGTCTGCTCATGAGAAGGAGCAGGGAGTTTGAGAATGGCTCAAACAGAGTTTGCCAGCAGAATGCACCAGATCACAGCACGCTGTGGGCGCACAAGCTTTTGGATCATTGCTGCTGATGACGGGTCACAAAATGGCTGCAGAATTTGCACGAATGAGCGCGATGGTAAGGAGCGGGAAACAAGGGGAACCGAGTCATCCCAAGAGTATACAAGCTTCCGATTGCTACAAAAGGTATTCAAACTGAGGTAAAGACCTTGATCAGAATTACGCTGCGCATATGCCGCATGTATGAGACTCACCTCGCTATCAGCGTACTTCTCCGCAATGTAAGCTTCGGCAGCAGCCCGCCAATCCACCTCGAGGAGGACTTTATGTCTCTGCCTAACCGCTTCCAACGTCATATTGGGTGCTGATAACATGTCGTAAGCGGCGTAAGCGCGGAGTGACTCACGAATGAATCGGTCTATTTGGGTCGAGACAGCTGCTTGCACAGCTATCTGGAGTTGAGCTTGATTATCACGTCGCTGTTTCGACACCGGTCAGCACAGAGTTGCTGTGCAACAAGATTGAGGCGGAACTGACCACATGATAAACGTATGGTTCTTCTATCTGCTTCAATCCGTCATGTTGTGTTTCCCACTTTGCTCTGTTGTCAGGATCCTTCTCATCCCATTGTTTGACACTATCACGTTCGTTAATAACATTTCCGACTTGGAACGAGCCACTTACACGTTGATGAAAGGGACACCTGAGGAGCGAAATACGTCAGATCAAGCTAGTACAGGTTCGTAGATAGTACTCACCGAAGCATAAAGCGTCATAAGCTGAGGAAGGTTAGTGCATTCTCGATGAATCAAGGTCACCCACGGGATGGCGAGATTATAGGATCACCTAAGCCGAGCTGTGATATGAGGCGTTAGCGACGCGACTAGACAAAGGCCGTTCAGGCCGACGATACTCACCAGCAATTTGCTCCTGGCTAGAGTTGCCCGCCACTCGACTTGAGGCATTTTGCCTAGCGAGACCACCCCCGGTTCCGGTATCGCTTCTAGACCCTCGTCTTTCGATCTTCCGGCTGTTGCAATAAATCTGAAAGGCTCCACAGTACCGTCTTGGTGATGTAACGGCAGGATCGCGTCCGCGACCGGTTTCAAGAGATTCGAGAACGCCATCCTAGGTTGTTCGAAGTAATAGAGATATTTGCCAAAGACCATTCCGTGATGTTCCCTTTCTTTCTGATATTCCACCTGCCGACACCGGTCCTCGATGCTATAGCCTGTAATCAAGTTAATCCGAGACCTAGACTATTTGGGCTTACCTAAATATTGATTACCATGCGCGCCGAAGATGTTCTGATCCTCAGGGGACAGAGTCCATTGCGGGCCCAAAGGCGATTGTGAGCCACCCCAGAAATGGAAAACAAAACTCTTCCACAGTGGTATGCCAGTCTCAAATTCGTGCCGTTTGATACAGCCCTTGTCACCAGTCTGCCATCCGCCTGATGCCACGTTGCTGTCCGGGTCCGGATGATTTGTAGCGTTTCTTGCAATACATTTATTCAGCTGATCGCCTTCCCAGATTACGAGCGATACGAGTTCGGGCAGATGCTCATATATGTAAAGCGCGTCCATCGCGCCGTAGGCAAAGAGTAAAGTTCGATTGAGTGTCGATAGGGCATTGATACTCGACATCGCCCTACGTGAGATCAGCAGTCATAAGGGTAACATACGATTGTGGCCTACCATATATCTTCACCGCTCACGGAGCCCGCCATTGCGCGACCTTGTCTATATGTCAGAAGCAGACAAGCTAAAGTCTACAGAGAGAGCTTACCAAAGTGACTGCTGGCCAAGATTGTCACCTCCTTCTCCTCCTTGCTGCACGTAGCACTTTCAAGGCATTGCAGCAATCGGTCAAGCGCAGGGCTATTGTACTGTCTGCCCACTGCCTGAAGAGCTCTACGCCCGACATCAATGATACCTCTGCCGCTCAGCAACCCTGCGACACTTACGGTTCTGGATACAACTCATCAAAACGATCCCGCAGAAGACTTATTGACGTTATTAGATGCTTTGTCTGAAGGTCTAGCGGCCGGTAGGCAGCCAGCTTATCCGTCAACCATGTTGTCCGAACACCGCGGCCCTCTCCGGGTAATTGTTGCAGCGTGGACAGTGCGAGTGTCAGTGTGACCAGGATTGAGCCGATAAGCCATCTGAAACGGTATTAGCCAATGTCCGAGGGCTACGTCAAGCTCACCTTTTGTTCAGGCGCCATCGCAGGTATGACATATCTGACCATGCATGCCAATCGATCACGGGATAGAGCTGCGACTGAGGCCAGGTACTTGCACAAATACATTGAGGTCTAAATTTCGAATGCAAATAGATAACCATAACCAGAACGACTGGAAACTCGTTCTCGCAACCAGCTCACCCGCGAGGCACAGATGATGTGGCATAATTGCTCTTCAGTCTTCTCGCATAGCGGGGCCAGAGCATTCCCTTATTGGGACAGATGTCTGTTTCTTCAAGTACGAGTACACGAGTATGTATATGCATATATATAAAATGCTCGAGCGGTGCACCTGGGAGTTCTTGTACAGCGCGGAGTGCGAAAAAGCCTGCTTCGGCTTCCAGCCATTCCAAGAAGCACGAGCACTTCTAATCCGAAGTCATGTTCATGTAGTGGCCACGCAATGAACGCACGAGGACAAGGTCAGAAACATATGATCGCGCGAAGTTTGGCATTAATATGCGACTCAATGCTCTTTGGAGTCATTGCTCAAACGTCGGGACGCTAGTCACTTGTACAAACTAGCGGTTGGGCCGAAGATGGCTAGTGTATTCCGCTGCGATAATCGGTACTTTCACTAGCTCACTGAATAGATAGATGGTGTCTCAGCGTGCCTACTTGTAACAGGAGACAACCATTGATGATGAGACATCGCGTTACTGATGATCGTTTATCACGGTGATCAGCCCCTTTTGACTCCAAACAGATGAGTAGCTAAAATGAATATTTTAAACGTTCGCCGCATAGGGAAAATACCTCGTCGTGGTGTCCGTTGCCGACGGCGGAATAATTGTTATGATCGAACAACGCCCGGCTCGCGGTTCACGGGTTCAGAGCCCAGCTGATGTCTTGTCCCACTGACCTATCCCTTGTACCTAGACACAGTGACACAGGGGATTTCAGGTGATCGCGAGGCACACACGTTAGGAATGAGGTAAACGCCTTAAGGTTCATTTACGCCTCTTCATTTGCCACTGACGCGAAGGCCCCTGATAGCATCGTGTTGTCGGAAAAGGCGCTTAAAAGAAACCGTCCCATTCTTTTGTTTGTTTCAATCCCCAGATCTCTGCATTCAACTCCTTCGTTGTCTCAGATAAACGGCCTATCCATCTGTCCATCTTTATTAGAGCGCAGCGCTCGCCATACTACTGTCTTTACTTCTCTGTACATACTTGTAGAACTGCGTGTATACAAACGCCTCTATATTCGACAACCTACTCGCGCTGTGCTGGCACAAAGCAGGGTAATACACACCATAAGCGCTGGACGCGAATTACACATAGCCACACACGGTCAGTCCAAGAGGACGATTTGGATCGTTTTAAGGTCAAACTGATCAGTATTACAGGCGATATACTTGTCTCGAAAAGGAGTTGCCATGCGACTGTCGTGTTTCCTCTTCCTCAGCGTCTTGGTGTCATTCGTCGCGGCCAGTGGCGGCGATGGTTGGCATCAAGATGCAATGTATCTTCTCGTGAACGAAGAGCTCGATCCGATCGTATCGCCAAACGCTCAGTCTAGTCACATGCACAAAGTGTTTGGTGGCTCAAACTTCGCTGCGTCTTATGACCACGACACTTATCAGGCAGCTTCGTGTTCCAGTGGAGGAGTTCAGGCGGACAAGTCGAATTATTGGATGCCAAGTGAGTTACTGAAGGCAACGCCCGTTACGCAAAACTGATCAGGAAAATGATAGGTCTTTTCTTCGTGGACCCTTCCACTGGCAAATACGTCTCATTGGCTTCCAAAACCCGCTTCTATTACTTCATGTATAGAGATTCCGAACTGGAACCTACGAAACCTTTCCCCAAAGGCCTCCGCATGATCGCTGGTAGTCCGAACAACAAAAACCCTACCGATGTAGCCGCCTTTGAATGTCATCCCAATGCGGATCTCACGGATCCCATCGATGGCGACAGTTTCAACTTCAACAATTCATGCAAAGCGGGAGTCAAGGTGACAGTATTCTTCCCGTCGTGTTGGGATGGTGTCAACCTTTACAAGGATGACATGTCCCACATGACTTACCCTGACAATCGATGCCCCCTGTCCCACCCTGTGCGCACCCCCAATATCCATCTCGAATACACCTTCTATCCTGGTCAATACAATTACGCCGATGTCAATATGGCCGGCAACTTGATATGGGCCAACGGTGACACCACTGGTTATGGTGTTCACGGTGACTTTGTCAATGGCTGGGACTTGGACGTCTTGAGTCGCGCACTTAACGATACCACCTGTATTCAGAACAACGGCACTTCCATGTCAATACAATACTGTCCCGTTCTGGCCGAATCATACGACACTACCGCGGCGCAAGCTTGCACACCGCCGACTCGAGGATATCTGGAAGAAGACGGCAACACAGATCTTGTGCCAATTGATGCTCTTCCTGGATGCAACCTTCCATGGGGTGCCACGGGCGACAAGCCCACATGTTCACCTGCCGTCGCCAAACTCGATGTCAGCTCGTTGACCGGTACGGACGGGTCGTACACTGCCGATGTGTCGCAAGCCTTCGCTCTGCCTACAGCCCTCGCTTGGGATGTTGCCGCTTGCGTCTATGGTACACCTGCCATCAGCAGTCCCGTCTCATACCAAGATGGTTCAATGACCGCTTCGTCGTGCCAAGCCAACTGCGCCAAAGAGGGATACTCTTTCGCTGCTACCGGGCTCACTGGCTCCGCCTCGTGGAACTGCTATTGCGGCTCGACTATCGATATGACCGCTGAAAGGTATCCAGGAATGTGTACTACAGCATGCCCCGGCAACTCATCAGAAACGTGTGGCGGCGGTTCTTACACCTACCAGCTTTACTACGCCCCGCCCGGCACGCCAGCTGCGGAATCCACCACCGTTAGCTATGGTGCCGATTATCTAGGTTGCTACAACGACGCTTCCAATGGTCTCACTTCGGTCGCTACATACACTTTCAGTTCAAGCAGTATGACAACCGACGTTTGCCTCAGCGCCTGCATTGGCAAGGGAACGAACTGGGCCTTGACCTCGTCCTCCGCAGTATGCTATTGCGGCAACGACTGGACCTTCGGAACCGGTGCTTTCGTTCCAGACAGCTCTTGCACGACAAAGTGTAGTGGCAACTCGTCCGAGATCTGTGGCGATTACTACCGATCTTCGGCATATAATATTACCAGCGCCGAGCAGGCAAACTCGACTGTTTACCATCCGGCAGGATATGCAGGGTGCTACACAGAAACCTCTAGTCGAACTGCTATCCCGGCCGGATTTTCCTGGAGTGTTAGCACCAACACTCCCGAAACCTGCATCAGCGGTTGCAGTCAACTCGGCTATAGCTACGCGGGTGTCGAGCAGGGCTCCTCATGCTATTGTGGCAACACATTCCAAGGTGGTAAAGAACTGCCCGTCTCGCAGTGCGCCACCGCTTGCGCTGGCAATTCCTCCGAAGTCTGCGGCGGCTCCTCCTCACTGGATCTATATTCGACATCCTACGCCTCTACCACAGTTGCCTCGCAGAAAGCTGCTCGACCAGCCGGATACCTGGGCTGCTTTGTTGATAGCGGTTCTTCCACTACACTGACCACTTACAGCTACACCTCCTCGAGCATGACAATCGAACTCTGTAAGGAAGCATGTGCCGGCTTCGGGTACGCTTACGCCGGTGTCGAAGGCGCGACCACATGCAAATGCGGGTCCACCGCCCCTTCCACGCAGCAATGGCCCGCGACGTTGAAGTGCACCACCGCATGTGGAGGTAACTCAACTGAGATCTGCGGAGGGTCCGGTTACCTGGAGGCGTACAACGTCTCCGCCAGTACTGGAACCAATACGAGCTCGACATCATCGAGCGACTATTATGGGTGCTATAGTGATTCCAGTAAAGGCTTGAGCAGCTACTCCTTCAGCTCTGCCTCCATGACCACCGACGTCTGCAGGACCGGTTGTGCGGAACTCGGCTACGCGATGGCCGCAATCGACGGCGGCACCGCTTGTTACTGTGGCAACACCTGGACTGGCTCTCAAGCGCTTCCCCAGAGCTCTTGCACGACCGCCTGCCCTGGTAACTCAACCCAGATCTGCGGCGCCAGCAACATTGCCTCCGTTTGGTACACCAGGAACGCCCTGGCAGTGACCGGCAAGCCCAGCGGATGGCTTGGTTGCTATACCGATTCCTCCGCTCGAACGCTTACCGGCTACACCTACTCATCGTCGACCATGATGGCTTCTATATGTCAAACAGCATGTACCAAGGCAGGCTACTCGCTAGCCGGGACGGAGAGCGGCGGTACATGTTATTGCGGCAACTCTACCCTGAACGGTGGTACCCGCGCCCCTGCAATCTTTTGCACCACCGCGTGTGTGGGGAACACGACTCAAACCTGTGGAGGGTCTTGGCGATTGGATCTTTACAACTCCACGGTCTCGACTACCGCCGCTTCGAGCGTGTCCAACTACGAAGGTTGCTACAGCGATTATTCGACTCTCAACGGCTACTCCTGGTCAAGTGACTGGATGTCCACGGACATTTGTCGATCGTCTTGCTACGCTCGCGGTTATTCATATTCAGGCAACCGCAACGGCGGTCAGTGCTACTGCGGCTCTACGGCTCCGAGTAAACTCGTCGCCGACAGCGCATGTGTGTCCGCTTGTACGGCCAATTCTACGGAAAACTGCGGTACCTCTGGTTATGGGGCCATCTACACAACTTCCGGCCTTACCTCCGGCGATATTCCTCTAAACACCAACTCGAGTGGTTACGTGGGCTGCTTCACCGACGCATCGATCCGAGTCCTCCCCTACTCAGCCTTCAGCAGCAGCTCCATGACCAACGCGCTCTGTGCAGCCAACTGTAAATCACTCGGTTACGCTCTTTCGGGAACAGAGTCTTCCAGCTGTTTCTGCGGTAACAAGCCCAACTCGACTATCCCTGCCACTTACCATCAAATAGCAGATGCGGACTGCACGACTGCTTGTCCTGGTGGAGTAGGCACCTGCGGCGCCAACTGGAGGATGTCTATCTGGGATACCGCAATCACTAGGGCTGTTCTGAATGCATCGACCGCAGAGGGTTTCGAGGGTTGTTTCCTGCCTGGAACGATGATCTCTGCACCAGAGTATAGCTTCTCAGGTGGCGTCATGACGTCTGGTATCTGTCGACGCACGTGTCGCGCCAAGGGATACTCTGTGGCTGCTTTGAGCAGTGGTAATACCTGTGATTGCGCATCTTCGGCACTCTACGGAGCGGCGGCTGCGCCTTCCGCATGTGGTTCAGCTTGCCAGGGAAACACGACCGAGATGTGCGGCGGTTCCAGCTCGAGTGCAGTATCCATCTACGACACCACTGGGGCTGGATCGCTTGCGCCCACAGGATACCCGGCAAACTATGTTGGCTGCTACATCGATAGCAATAACCCCAAAGCATTGGCGTCGTACAGCTACACAAGTAGTGGCATGACTTCGTCATTATGCCGCGCCGCTTGCGCGAACAAGGGATACACCGTTTACGGAACGGAGTCAACAACTTGCGAGTGTGCCAGCGTACTGCCCACGGGATACATCACAATAGACGCACAGTGTAGCACAGCTTGTCCCGGTAAGTCATGCCATCAATGTCTCTCTTCGTGATCTGCGCTAAAACAGTGTCCACAGGGTTGTCCACCGAGAAGTGCGGCGCTGCCAACAGAATCTCCGTCTACAGTTCGACATATAGCACGAACGTCACATCTAGCAGCTCCACTACTTCCAGTGCGACGCTTGTGTCCTCATCGGCCAAGTCAGCCAATGCGACCGTGTCCAGCACTGCAAAGACCTCTAGCGCAGCCAACACTCAGACTCTCGCGAGCTCAGCCACGTCAATCAAGTCTGCGACTTCATCATCCGCTTCAGCCATCTCCAGTTCGACCAGCAAGTCATCCGCTTCAGCGATCTCAAGCGCGACCTCATCATTCGTTGCGGCCACCTCCAGTTCAGCCAGCAAGTCCAGTGTCTCGACATCAGCATCAGCATCAGCGTCGAGCTCTAAAGCAGCTACGTCCTCTGTATCTGGCAGCTCAAGCTCATCGGCCAAGTCGACTGCATCTGTCACCGGAATTTCGACCTCCTCTTCTGCGAGCAGCTCGATCAGCAAGAGCGTAACGAGTTCGTCCGCTTCGGCCGTCACAGCTGCTTCCACGACATCGTCGAAATCCCCAGCTTCGTCTGTTACTGCCAGTTCGTCCGCCTCAAAGACGTCAAGCGTATCATCTTTGGCCTCATCCTCGAAAGCGTCTTCGATAACTGGATCTGGAACAAGCGTATCTGCTTCAGTCTCATCCTCATCCTCGAAATCGTCGTCTGCAAGCGGATCTGCATCAAGCGTTACCGCTAGTCTGACAGCATCGTCATCGGCTAGTAAATCGACGAGTACATCGGCGAGTACAACGTCGAGGACAGCTGCCACGGTTCCAGTTCTGTCGTCAACCGCGTCGACGACTTCAAAGGCCTCATCCAGTGCTGCAACGTCAACCTCGAAGGCTATCTCTAGCACATCTCTGGCCACTTCTACGACGCTGTCGGCGGCGGCGGCTGTTGCAACCAGCGACTCAACTTATGTCGGCTGCTACACCCAATCCACACAGGTCATCTCCCATGCCAACATGACTTGCGACTCGCTCACTCCCTCGATGTGCAAGGTTTGGTGCAATGCCAACGGTTACACGTACGCCGGTATGAAGCAGGGCAATTACTGCGGATGTACAAGCGATCTCTCGGCGCTTACATCAGTCGCTTCAAGTCAATGTTCGACCGCATGTATCGGCGACTCATCAACGACTTGCGGCGGATCGAGCGCTTTCACCTTGTACAAGACGTCAACGACGACGTCGAAAATCCGACGGGCCGCTACAGTCCCTTTCAGGCATAAACGTAGAATACTAGAGCCTGTAGTCTGATTATCTCCTAGACTACTTACATCATCTGATCGAGTTGATCTCATCAGTCTATAGTCTTTCCACCGAAGTACGTAGATGCTTGATGCACTTTGTGACAACGGCGATCGTATGATGCTTCACGTTGAGAGGTCCTCATTTTTGCAGAGTAAGTATATCTGTATCTATCCCCGTGCAGGGAAACGCTTGATGTGAGACCGTCGATGATTATAGTTCAGCTTGTTTCCTGTTCGTTTCTGGAATTTACTCTATCGGATTATAACTCTCTCTAACCACGCATATCCCGCGGAGTCTCGCTGTTAATACACTGGAGTGAGAGAAGGAGTATCACCCTGACCCTGACGAGCGGCTGGATAGGATATATCTCCCACGCGATTGCACAAGTGTCCCTGCTCACTTTTCGGCTCCCCGCTTCCAGGCACTTCAGCCCGACAGAGTGAGCGGCGCGATCCTGCTTACGTTCTGAAGTACTTCACATGGTTTCTTGATTACAGTCGCTAGGCCGAGGGACCAGATGCGCAGATGATGGAGGACCTGTCACAAACTGTAATTGCAATTCCTAGAATGTGAAGCTATCGACCACTGTGTCGGGTCTTGTAGGCGTGCTTTACGTGTCAGCGATAATCGAAATCCGACATACTGACTAGTATCGTCGTTGTACCTTGGATACTACTGCGCCGGCTGGCACAACAGGTTGCGGCGTGCTGTGAACGGAGTCGCCAATCACAACCGCCATGCCCCGTGGCCCGTGGTTTCGGATAGCGGTTCCCCTCCTTTCCATCGCCGGTTGTCTGTACGCGATCTCCCCCTCTTTTCGCCAATCTGTCTCATCGCAAAGTATCGACTGGTCACCGCCATGGGCAGAGACGCTGTACTCGTACAGCATCGATTCAGAGATCCGAGATTGGAAGGCGTATAATGACTGGGCTGTGGAGGAGCTGACCACATGCTTGGCGAGGAATGATTGCAAGCGCAATCAAGACAAAGTCGTCCTTGCGTTTGTCAATTGGTGGCCAGATGCGGTCGTGAGCTCATTACTGTCTTGCCCGCCATATAATGTCACAGCTGATGACTGCATGTCTACAGCTGGAAGGATGGAGTGGCGGCGAAGGAATTTGGTACGCTTCTCTCATGTAACGTTCATCACCATAACGTTGATCATGCTGACTCGGCCTTCAGGGCGAAATCAATGTTCAGAGCAATGCGCGAACTAGGCTATACCGTCCTGATGGGCAAGAACGGCTGGGGTCAGTGTCAAGCTTCATTGCGCAATTCGAGGTGTCGCTGAGGCTACTCGCTGTGGGGGTTAGGCACGGCGGCAGATTATTATCGAATGTTCCCGGATCAAGTTCAGGTCATCATCACTTCGGACCCAATCGACACTTGCGAAAAGGATGAGCGGTGCATCAAAACCGATAGTAATCCGACTGGTATTCCTCGCTGGAAAAGTACGTCTCACAGTCATCATCACCTCTTCTATTGCAGTCTATCTTGTAGACCGTATGCTAACCGGTCTGTATCGCAGTGTAAGTGCGGCATAAATGCAGTCGTCAGAACGTGAATACTTCTAACGATGGTGCAGATTCTCAATGAAGTTCTTCCCAGACTCGCATGTCCGGCACAGTATAGAATACAAATGGATCATCACCGCGGACCGAAAGACTTTCGGGGAAGAGGACACAGGCAACTTGCAGTATATTGGGTGAGATATGCGACTCCTCCCATAAAACAAATGGGTGCTGACTCCCCCCATCAACAGATACTCGCAAGAGGAGGAATGTTCGAAACACGAATTCGTTCCTCATCGTGAAAGGGGAATGCAAGCGTGGATCATGGCCAAGCAGGCTACTCGTAAGTGCCTGCCAGATACGTGATGTCGTTCGCTCAAGGAGAGCTAAATTGGTTTGGCGCTATTCTCATAGTCTTCCATCTCCATCCTTCTCAGTCTGTCTTCAACAAGTCCTTCTACCGCTTGGCCAACGAGGAGCCCGACCTCAGTGGTTTGGAGTTCAGAGGAGCATACCACACAGACGAAAATTACCAAAAGGTAGGCATTAATGACTAGCATTGCCGTTTTCTCCTCAATGCCCGTCCTTGAGCTCAATCTTGTGCTTGAATTGGCTACTAAATCTTAGAGTCAAATCTATGATCGACCCCTACTCCCCATACCCAATATCAACAATCTAGGCAGAATCGGACCTACAGAGTTCTTGGACGAGGTTGCGAATGCAAAGATTATGATTGGTATAGGGAATCCCGATCTGTCGCCGTCCCCGTATCTAGCGCTCTGCATGGTGCGTTACGATCCAGACTGACGCATTTGTAAGCTGACCTGTTCGACTTTCGTTGGCAGGGAACACCGTTCATCAACCCAATCAAGAAATGGGACGTCACAGATCCAGATGACAGGTCGAAATGGTCTTCCCAACACGAGTATCTAAAATGGCTGGATCCTCCGTCAGTATAAACACTGGATTCACGTGAGAAGGCCTCATCGCTGACACCCTTGTGCCTTTAGTTACGTGTACAATGTTCGAGCACACGATTACGACGGTTTCACTAGCGCTATACGGGCGGCTCTCATCAACCCTCCGCCTAGATATATAGATCCGCCCATGCGGCGATCTTCCGTTCGGCAGCGAGTAAAGCGACTCGTGGAAACGGATTGGAGAAGTCAAGCGGAGGTGTACCTGGAAGAGCGTATAGCGAAAGGATTAGTTGATGTGAGTGCTCTGTCGGTCGCGCCGAAATGCCGTTGACCTTTGATATAAACGCTGACGACCTGCAGCCCTGGGTTCTTTGACCTTTCGCGAGAAGCTTGGTTAACATTCTCTTTTGTGACTTAAGTATTAGCTTGTTCTTCGATGTAGATACCCGAGATTTGATCATAAACTGTCAGCCTAGAGCGTGCAAGGTGTCCCGTCTATCAGCTACATCAGCTTTGGCAGCATTATGACGTGTTGTATTTCTTCTTCTTCTTCGCGCATCGCGCATACCACGCGATTTGAATGTAGAGTCCTCGGTGCCTCTACCGAGTCACTCCGAGTGAAAAAGGCACTGGACTAGGCTTATTTCGGATCCATCGACGCGTTAAGACAGGTAAACAATCGGGGCAACAACATTGTCTTGAACCTATTATCGCTGCTTCTGGTAGTCGAAGCTCCGGTTCATAGCGGTCGCCGCTATTGGAATTTGAAGATCAACGAGTGTCTGAATCATTGCTTTCCTTATTACCCCGAATGATGTCAAGTCGTTCATTGATCTCGAAAGTATAATCGCGAGTTACAACCACCATGAGCACTGGGGATGCCAGCACCAGCATTCCCTTACTTCCCGTGGGGGGCGAGGATGGACAGGAAGTGAAGGTGTTTCCTGCAAGACGTGATTCGACAACTTCACTGTCTTCCAGTACTGCGTGGATCGCACAGCAGACAATACTATTGTACGCTTCTCCCACTCGCGATACATTTAGCGCTTATCATTCTACCGAACAGCTCTCTTGGCGGTAGATCCAAGCGGAAATCGATCGTCTACGCCCTTTGCTCAGCACTCGCTCTGTTCCTCTTCGCCCTAGGATATCACCCCGATGCTCGCGATGCAGCAATAAACTACGCGCAAGCATGGTCACCTATGAGCGTGGAGGACAGGCAACTGATCATAAAGCTCACTGACTTGAAGCAAGTCCTGGAGGATCGTTTCGAACTGGAGTGAGTATTCTGTTACAAGATACCGGTCCCCAGATTCACAGCAGGACAGCTATTGGCACACAGGCAGATATGAGAATGGACCTGCTTTGGATCGGCTCATACATTGTATATCCACAAAGTCCTGCAGGAAGAGAGAGAAGAAAGTGGTCATTTTAGGCAGTCATCACTTTGGTGAGTCGCTCAGGCGATCTACATGTCGTGTCTCTTCGTAGATCTGGTCTCATGGAGTCATCAGGCAACGCGCTCGCTGGATTGATCAGTGGAGAGGACATCTGGCGAGTATCTCCACACCTGAAGCCACTGGATTTGGAACTGATATCGTTCATAGGGCACGATCTTCAATTGCTGCTTTCACGGCCTTAAATTACACGAGACTATACAGTTACTCGTCCGTGGAAGCCCTTACGATGTACCAGGCTATGCCGGACGTGGTCCAGGTCATCATTTGGGAGGGATCAACTGGCGAAAGGTGTGTGAACCGAAATGAAACCAACTACCTTGAGATGCCGGCCGAGGAGCAAGGCGAATGGCAAACGGGAAAGAAAGGCTGTATTAAAAAGGAAGGATTCGAAGTCGGCATACCCGTCTGGAAGACTTTCGCTTTCCATTTCTGGAACGGAAAGGCCTCAGCACTGGGCTCGAAATGGACTTTGTCCCCAGAGGAGTATGACCAGGGGGCTTATTATCTTGGTGAGTTAAGCAATATTCCAAATCCGCAAACTCATGATCCTGCTAGGCTACTCGCTCGAAGACCGGTGTAAAAAGATCGACTTTCAGGAATTCCGTTATCATCGTGCAATGATCTTGGCCAAGAGACCGGATTACTTTGAGGCACCGAATAATCTGTTTCCAGGCTTGATGAAGTCGGCAGCGCAAAGTGTGCCGCATGAGATTGACCCTCTCACAAATAAGGAAGTACCTTTCACGGTCATTGCTACCGCGGGGCATTCAGCTGCGGACGGGGTAGACCCTTTGGTCGAACCCGGGGTCATCTCCCTCGGCGCTATGAACCAACATGAGTGGTGGGATACCGTCGCTAAAAGTAAAGTCCTAGTGAGTTCTCTCGTATCTCACCTGATGCTGACATACGTAAGGTGGGTATTGGCAAGCCTCCGCTATCCCCATCGCGTAAGCCATTTCAGACCATATCTGGACACCACGCGTGCTGACAGAAGATCGTCTCAGCCTATGATGCGCTGTGCTTTGGTGAGTGACAGTCGTTAGTCTCTGGTGGTGCACGCTAACGGTGATATAGGAGTTCCGTTTATAAACCCGTAAGCCTGCTTGTCCCAAACAGCCTTCTCTATGTTGCTCATATGATGATTTACAGCATTGAGTCGAGACACGAGGCAGAACCGGAAAATCGCAATTACTGGAACACACAGCACAATGGCTTGAAATTCATCGACCCCCCATACGTGTATCATGTTGTGCGTAACCACCGTCAGCTCCCTCGTTTACGAATCTCGTTAATATGCTTCCGATAGTCGAAGGGCAATCTCACCGAGCTGTCTGCTGCCATGCAGGCTGCTGTACTCAACCCAATCGGGCGGTACATACGTCAGTCATCAAAGCCTGACAGATGGAGGAACATGTCACTGATTCATACTGTGCTGGGCTGCTAGCCCCCGCGATGACCCTAGACGCTATTCAGGAGCGACACGAACGTCTCGTGGAGCACGATTGGTACGCAGAAGCGGAGGCGACGATGTTGGAGCTGTGGCCTGACGGTGATGTAAGTCGGGCCGGCCACCCGGGCTCTCACTCTCGTCCCTGATCTGCAAAGGCTGATCTCACTATAGGCCCCTTTCATGCTGTAGTTATGTATCTATTCCACGGTGCATATCGGTACAATCGCCATTGGAAGATGCAGCATTACCCTCATAACAATAGGTCAAACTGGTTGCAGTTGATGAGCGGAAGGTTCAGATGAGTCGAGGTGCTGTACTCACCTCTTTGCCGCGAAGCGTGTATTCCTTCTCAATGTAATCCTCAGCAACGCTTTTCCAGTCATTCTCCACTAGTCTCTTGTGTCTTGCTTGTATTGCTTCTTGCCGCATCCAAGGCACTGTGTAATCCGTTAGCTGACAATCTTATTACTAAAACGTGCGTGGACACACCAATATATCTATCGATGGGGTGCTTGATGGCTGCATTAAGTGCTTTCTCCAGACCTTGCTTATCTTTCTGGTCCTGCAAATCAGGCATCAGTCTGAAGCTCGTACTTGTGCAATGTACTAACCACATGATACACGTATGGCGGATCAAGATGGCGCAACGCATCATGTTGCGTTTGCCAGTGCTTCCTATTTGATGGATCGTCCCTGTCACGAGATTGTATGCTGTGGTTCTTTCGTCAAAATCTGCTTTCCAATGTCCTCCTTGAGGCTGGAGAAGCTCGCTTACACGTTGATGAAAGGAACACCTGAAGATAGCAAGTCAGCAACGGACATTGACAGTCTTAGGAGGTTACTCACCGAGGCACAATGCGTCATAGGCTTATTAGGCTGTCAGCGACTGCGAGCACAACGCATTGCGAGTATGCTTATCACTTACGAGATGGAGATAGCGCTGGCGAGCCGAGTCCAAGCTGTCATAGGAAACGATATCTCAGCTTTGGTATATACGATAGTGCAGCGAGCAGCTCACCAGTGCTTTACTCTTCCCTAACTCCGTTGACCACTCATCTCTGCCCATGCGTCCCATGTTTATCACCCCTGGTTCGGCCAGCGGCTCAGGTCCTCCATCCTTGATTGACTTTCCAGCAGTAGACACGAATGTGAACGGCTTGTCACTGCCATCTATAGCGTCGTACCCTAAACCAATTGCTTTGCCCACAGGGTTCAGTAAGCCCTTCCACGCATTATATTTCTCAGCGAAGAGCCCGGGCTCCTTTGCGAGGATTAAAGCTCTGTGATGGCGTTTGGCAGAGAACGGGATCTGGGTGCATTTGTATTCGATCGAGTAGCCTGTAGCGTCGGAGTGTGAGCGGCGACATCGATACACGGGATGATAGCGCGCAGCCAGTAGGCGATACTCACCGAGGTACTGGTTTTCCGATTGGGTGTGAAGGGCAAAATCCTCAGGCGCCAGCGTCCACTGATCGCCTAACGGTGTGATCCCCCCATTCCAAAAGTGAAAGGCGAACATCTTCCAAATGGGTATCCCATCCTCGAACCCTCGCTTCTTGATACAACCGCGCCGCTCCGGGTCTTGCCATGTTCCTGGTGTATCGGCCGATTCATTGTCCCGCCAATTCGAGTTATTCCTGTTGATACAATGATGAAGATATGGTCGATCGACTAGGACGATTTTGACGAGATCTTCTAGGTGTTGATACATCAAAAGAGTCTCCATGGCTCCGTAGGAATATAGGAGGGTGTAGTTCAGCTGTTCGAATGTATGTATGACCGAAAGTGCCCTAAGGTCGAGATGAGCGTTGTTCAGGCTGATGAGCTCACCAGATAGCCTCCCCACTCGTCGCCCCTGCTTGAGCATTTCCTGCAAACGAGTTAACTTGGCGTCGCCCTTCACCCTCGACCGAACTCACCAAAGTGGTTGCTAGAGAGCAGCACGACCTTTGTCTCTCCCTCGCCACATATGCCCTGACTCAAGCAATGGGCTAAACGGTCCAAAGCAGGTGCGTTAAGATTCCGCCCATATCTCCAGATACTGTCGTGCAATAAAGACCATCAGCGTCATCTTCCCATGCGACGGCAGCACGATAGAACTTACTCTATCTCGTAGTTATGTTCCAAGGCGGCTTTTAGAGCTACAACGTTGCTGGCCAACGCATCTTTACCAAAACGAGTATTGAAGATTCCAGTGACTGGTCCATCGTATCGATGCCGTGTCGTGAGGTAGAAGACGCAAGCAATGGCAGCGAATAGACCCAATCGCAAGCGACCCCTTTGAGCTATCATGCGGAGCGGTAACAGCTGCAGCTATAATACGACAAAGTCATCCAGTCGGCCTTGGGCGATGTCGAGGACTTGTTGTTGTTGTTGTATCGTATGGCAGATAAATGAGCATATTAGAAAGTCACAACACTGTACGCGCGCGCGATTCCCGCCACGAGGTAATAAACTTTGTATTTTTGACTTTGACAGACTCGAGCATGTCAGTTTCTGTTTTGGGTGACGCTGATCTTCGGTGGTATTCAATCGTTCCACTGGCTATACCAAGAGGTATTGGGTGCTTCACTCGGGCTAGGCGATATGTGGCACGTGATCGTGTCAGTCCGCTGCACCTCGCAGGATGCCAGACAGTCAAAAGTCCAACACAGCCAAACATGGTTTCCAGTGGTTCCCATTATTAGCTGCAACAGCCCAGCTCAACCGCGCTATGCACCACGTGTCGGTCGGTCATAAAGTATTTTTCTGGGTGTGGTAAGGGCAATCTTAGTTGATACCAACGGGAATAAAAAGTTACAGCCCAGTAGACGTAACCCAAAGGGTACTTCCCGCCAGCTCCCGTCTCTCGGCAGAATTGCACTGTTTCGGGAAATAAGTGGGACTTGTCTCCTCGCTGGCTTTACTACATTGGGAGGCGCACTCGGGAGTGACACCCAAGTTGGTGAGAGAGCGACAGGTGGCTTCCCAATGTTCAGCCTTTCATACGCAGGGAATTTGCTGTCCCGTGTCTATGAGAACATCAGATAGATCTTCGGTTTAGCTGCCGTGAAGCGACAGCTGGCAGGTAGCTTCGGTTTCGCACTTCAATCATATTCGGCTCTATGATCCCCCTCCCACTACCCTCTTCGGGATCGCGCACGCAGGTGACACAAGGCGCCAGGCTTACAACCATTCGGGAGTGACGCGGGACGCTTGCAGAAGCAACCTGGAAAGCGAAAGGCTGCTGTTCCGCCGTCATGCTGAAAGGGGAAGACTCTGACATCGCTCTCGCCTTTTGCACAGTGAAGCTGCTGGCGAGCTAGGCTGGACGGCTTCGGCTGTCACTTCAAGATGTATATACCGGTACAGACACGATGGGAGCTCTTGAGAGCGAATGTCTTTCTCTACATCATATAAAACTCTTCACGTATCTGCCCACACACTGTATCGTCGAATATGGGCTCATTCGTCAGACACACCTTCGTTGCTGGGCTCCTCGTCCTCACGCTGCCTATAACACGAATATCGGCCATTCCGCTGCGAGCTGCCGAGGTCGTCTTCGCTGTGTCCGACGCCACAGCTTCGGGATCCCAACTCAGCGACTCTCTTTCATCGACAATACATCGACCGCAGGATCTGCTGGACCTCGAAGCGGATGACGCTGTGATCTCTGATGCGGATGTGTCAGTTATTGTGAGTCTCACCTGTCTGGCCCCACCTCCTCCGGCTGACACGGTCCTTACGCAGTCAACTGTCAACGAGTCTGGGTCCAGCAGCGCCCGACTGCAATCATCTCACCAGCTCCAAGTCGAGACACTCTTCTTTGAAGCCTTCACTTCCTTTGAGCCCCTCAGTGCCCTATTGGTCGACGTACCGTTAGATGGCATGATCGAAGAAGAGCACTTCCGCTCCCTCCTTGCCTCATATATAGAGGATGACCAGGACGCGCCTGATCCCGTTTGGTTCGGGACGGTCCTCATATCTCCCCGAAGCCAGTCTTTGGCTCCAGGCGGTCAAGCCGCACTGCCCTTCTCCGCATTGGCAGATCTCAAAACCATTCTTGGCACTAAGCGAGTTCTACTGGATCGACGACTTGCACTCGAATGCACTGGACAGAGTGTGTGTTCAAAAGAAGACATGTTGGTCGATGTATTCAGCAAGGATAAGACCGATGAGACCGATGTGGCTGGGCCATACCTCGCTCGACAAGTCGAAGGAGTCCTCAATATCTACCCGCTCCACCCAGACTCCTCTGAATTCCATCAGCTGCCAGAGTACCTGGTCATTCCTCTAGATATCCTGGAGAGCGCCTCCGCAGATGAACGAGAATCTTTAGACGCTACCTTTAATACCGTCGCGGACGTGCTTGCAATGGAGCGAAAAGACATCGATGCCTCCCGTCTCTTCCGGGCTGCGGGATGGGATGCTGCCGCTTTACAGGATATCGCTGACAAGTTGGAGAGCCTGCAAACAGGGTATGTCCATGAGTTCGCATTCACACGGAGCGAATTGTATTATCTTGTCATCAATGAGCTGACTCCAACTTCAGTGCCCCCTGGGATGCACTCAGGAACCGCCTGATTCGTCACATATCGAGAGGTTCGACTGTATGGAGAAAAGACCTCTATGAGGCCCAGGAGACAGTGGGCACTTTCGACGAGTGGTTCAACTCATTCCTTGGTAGCGATGAAGACACTTGCTCCAAAACTCTGTGAGCACAGGCATCAATCTTGTACTTTGACCGAGGCACTGATCAGTTGCGGTGAATCACCTACCATAGCTACGCGACATCGGAAGGCCTTAATCACTGTGCGCTGGCTGGATGTCCACACTTCCAAGTGACTTTGCGTCAATCGCCATCGAAAGGGTCAGCTGAGGCTCTGGACGATATCAAGCCGATAAGATTAGGTCTATCCGCTCATAAAGGGTGCGAGTGAGTGTGAACATTGCTTGCAGCGATTGATCGTGCTGATCTCCCCCCTCGTCAGTCTTCACCTCGTGGACGCGATTGACCGCCTTGAACGAGTGAGATTATGTTGTTCTCTCATCATCTGATCTATTGCTGATCATCATCTCACGTAGGCTGGCTTGTTGTGGACCGAATGAACATATTATGATCGGGACGATCAGTCATTACGTTGTATGTGTATCTCAGATATTAGATTGGTTCAGACATCGTTCAATACATATTACATATAATACGATATATGCTGCTGAGAATGAACGCAGTGCACACCAGAGAGGACCATATTCTGGAAGAGTGTCGCGTGGTAAAATCGTGGAAATGCATGAGACCGACTTTGCTCCTGGATAGATGACAAGACGCGTCTTAAAATAATCTCAAGTCACTCGCGCATTTCTAGTCGCTTATCGACGGCACTCTTGCCCTTCTCAGAGCTGCGGGCGAGTTCCGCCAGGCCGTCTTGCGCAGTCATCCCTTTACGCATATCGGCTGAACGGAATCCAACTCGGAGGTGGTCATCACAATCGCTACTCTTCAGGGCTTGTAACAGCTATGTTTGGTTCCTCTTCTGACGCCAATGGTCGACGTCAAGCTCGCTCAGCTATCGCCAAAGCGACACGAGTCGCACGCCGTCCGTGGTTACGGCTCAGCCTCTTTCTCATCTCAGTCATATATTCTTGTCATGCCTTTCTGCCGGGGTCGGCGTCACGTATCAAGTATTGGCTACTGCCCCAGTCGTACCCACTCGAACCCCACAATATCGACCCTTCGATCACGAACTGGAAGGTCCACAATCAGTGGGCAATAAGTGAGCTGAACAGATGTATGGCTCAGGACGACTGTAAGCGTAATCAAAGGAAGGTGGTTCTGGCTTTTACGCATTGGTTCCGAGAATCGCTTGTAAGGTCATTCCTCCTCCGTCTATTTAAAGCGGATTGCGGTCACTCACCATTAACGTCTTTTTCAGTTTGACGGCTATAGAGGGGGCGAGGGAATCTGGTGCGTTGGGAACAGCATATGAAGTGGGAAGAGCGTTGTTGCTGATTTGGCCAAAGGTGTATGTCCATGTACAGGGCGATGCGTGAATTAGGATACACCGTGTTGATAGGGGAGAATGGTTATGGTACAATGGTAAGCCCGACCGTCTGCGTCATCGTATGGAAACTAGAGGCTCTTGTTCAATATGCAGACGACACTCTGGAACACTACCGCATGTTCCCGGACTTGGTCAAGGTCATCCTCAAAAACGTTCCGATTGACGATTGCATTCAGAATGAGCGATGCATCAAGTCTGAGACTAATCCGACGGGACTCCCTCGTTGGAAGAGTGAGTTTTAGTGAGATTTCCTTGTGAACAGTGATACTGACCTGCCGTAGTGTACGTGAGACATGAACACCTATCCTCGTATATTCCGTTGAAATCCTGCTCACTCGAGTGCTCGTAGGTTGCAGTGCGATACTTCCCTTACGAGAGCGGCCGATATGGTAAGGACGCTCGGGCTGATTTGGACTACAAATGGATTCTCAACGCCGAACGGAAGACCAAGGGAGAGGAAGATAATGGCAAAATGCAATATATTGGGTGGATTTTGCCCGGCAAGCTCACCATGAAACGTATCGAGTTGCTGACGTCCCTCGCGCAGCTACTCTTTCGAAGAGGAATGCCAGAAACAAGCGTTCATCCCACACAATGAGCGAGATATGGTTACATGGGTAATGGCCAAGCAAGCCACCCGTGGGTTGAATTCAAAGCGACCTGCTCTTCCGAAACATCTGAAAGTTCAACAGGATGCGACGCTGACACAACCTCTGCAGTCTCCCACATGTCACCAGAGGAGACTGCCGTTGAGAAGAGCTACTTTGGCATGGCATTGCAAGAGCCCAGTCTGTCATCTTTGGAATTTCAGGGAGCTTACGAGATCAACGATTACTACATGCCGGTGAGCGAGGCTCTGCCGTATTCATCAATGGGAACCTAGCTCCATCTGCTGACGTGCCCACCTGATACAGAAACGGATCGACGATCACCCATTACGTCCTGTACCCAATATCACGAACATGGGCAAAATTGGGCCGGATGAGTTCTTGGACCAAATCGCAGGTGCAAGGATCCTTGTCGGAATCGGAAACCCTGCGTTGTCTCCCTCGCCAAGTATCGCCCTTTGCCTTGTAAGGTCATACCATACTCGTTGTCCTTGATATCATGGCTAACATCTGTATCAGGGTACCAATTTTCTCAATCCTATCCTATCTTGGGACGAGGCAGACCCAAACAACAGATCAAGCTGGTCTTCACAGCACGACTACTTCAAATGGCTAGATCCGCCGTGAGTATCCTGAAACAACTCGGGCTGGGAAGTGCTGGAACCGCATGAACAGATACGTGTACAATGTTCGCGCGCACGATTACGATGGGTTCGTCTCAGCCATAAATGACGCCATACACAATCCGCCTCCACGGTACTTAGATCCGCCGATGCGGCTCGAATCACTCAGGCGAAGAGTGGAGCGACTGGTGGAGACAGACTGGAGGAGCAAAGCAGCGACCTACATGAAGACAAGGGAGGCATCTGCCAAGGTCATGTCTTTGTAAGTCCCCTCCATCCGTCTCCCACATTGCTCATCGTGATTGATCAGACATGGACCTTGTAAGAGTAAGAGGTTTGTCATATCCTGTATGATTGCTTCGCCACCATTGCAATCGCCACCGTACTTGCTACCGTATTCCACACCAAACCGATGCTATATCCTTAGAAACCGTTGCAACTCTGTTTAGATAGATCTCCCCTGCGATTTCAGCTCTCCGCAGGCGACTTGAAGTATCTGCTGTACTAGCTTTTGTATATACCGCATGAGATAGGCTACTCAGCGGACATTCATGCCTTCACAACAGCTCTATCCTCTCTATCCTCTGTCTGGTCGAAGCCTTCGGCCTCCGACAGACTTTGACGATCACCCAATCGAGGGTTCTTGAGCGTCAAAGATACGCACACGATTAATGCTGAGATGCAGATACCGGTGATCGTAAGATACCTCTGCACCTCGCGGTATGCTGTGCTTACGGCTTCCCTTGCCGGAGTGCCGGGAGCGTATAACACGATGAATGCGAGGGGAGAAGCATACGCAGATGCAGCCAGGTTTGCTGCATCGTCTACATCGGCTCGGCTCAGAGCGTTGAGCAGGTGGGAAGGCATAGTGTTGGTCCATATAGCGGCGGCGATGGTGTTACCTAACGCCGAGCCTACAGAGTACGATGCGAGGTAAAGCGAGGTGACGACCGCCGTCCGCTCGTGTTGTACAGCGGACTGGATGGAGACCTGTGTCGGATAGGGAAAAAGTCCACCTTGATGGGTCAGTAGAAAACGAGCTGGTCAGACTTACCAGCAATGCCGAGGATCACTTCCGCTGCGACAAGTCCAACGAAGTCGGCGTTTGAATATCCTCCACGGAAGCGGATCAGAAGTCCAAAGGCAAGGACAAAGAGGAGAGTACCCGCGACGATGAACCATTTGATCCGGCGGACGTAGCGGATCACTACACCTAAAGCGATGCCGATGACAACCGATGTGAAGGAGTAGATGTTCAATACGCGAGTCGCGGAGGCTATGTCTCGGTCAAAAGCGACCACTAGGGTGTAATATAGATAATCGCCTTGAGTATACCATGCAGTGTTCAACAGCATGGCGATGAACAGCGGAGCGAGGACTTGTCGATCCTTTAGTGGGCGGAATGGCAGCACAGGGTGCTTGGCGATGCGCAGCTCCCAGATGATGAAAAGAGGCAGGGCGACAACAAAGCCAATGACCAGCGGGGCGATGACTTTAGCAGTCTTCCAGATGGACGAAACGCCGCCAGCCAGGGTGAATGGCAAGAGGATAAGGGAAAGCGTTGCGGCGAGGAGGAGCAGACCGATGATATCCAGCTGCCAGAAGATGTCACCCCAAAGCGCGGCCTGGCCAAGAGATTTGAGCGGCGATGGAATCCCTTGCAGCAAGCCTTGCTTCGACGCACGTCGTTCCGCGTGTAGGAGCGAGTAGATCAGGGGCATGATAGTAACGGGGAAGATGATCGCCCACATCCCTTTCGATGTCAGCGGGTGAATCAAGCGCGCGACTCACCGATTCCCCAACCCCATGTGGAGTTGGTCAGCACAGCTAGAGCTATGTCACCTGACACCCAGGCATTGATAAGGAAGGGCATTGCAGGCACATAACTGAAGAGGAGGCGGGATCGGAGGGAGGTAGTGTCGGCGATAAGAATCTCGACGAGGACTGATTCATCAGCCATGACACAGAAACTGTCATCTCACGCTGTATTCCTGTATAACCCAGTTGATACAACATTGCTCCGCCTGAGAATGCCGCAAGATTCTTTGCTTTTGCTTGTACGACAGTACCTGTAAAGATCAGCAGATGCTCATCGCCAAGGCAGCTTACCAATGATGTAGAACATCACGCTGATGAAGAGAATAGATACTCGACCAAAATAATTGCTGATCTTGGCATACACCGGTTGAGCAGCCGCCGCGACGATAGAGCGGACCACTGTCACAGTGGAAACTTGCGCCGAGACCCTCAGTACCGACAGTGCTGTGGACTGGTACGTATAACGTACGGTCCCATCAAGACTTGTATGTTAGCAGTGCGTGTGGAAGGGGACATACCCATAGCTGTCTGTCGTACCGTCGGCGATGCGACGATTGCTAGAACTCACACGCTGTTAAGAATACGGAACCGAAAAAGACCCATTTATGCCATGAAGAGAAGCACGATGAGATGGCTTCGATACGTCGGACACCTGGAGACTTGTCTCCAAACGCCGTGTCGCTATCGCTTTTCTCAATGGGGCTTATGATTTCAGCTTCGTTGTAAATTGGATCAGGCATGGTTGCGGACCATAGATAGGAGGCAAGGCGGTGATCAGTGGTCGCAACTCAATACTGGTTCGCTTATGTACTATGTAGCGAACCTTCATGGATACGTCATTGCTGCAGGTCGGTCTTGGCCTTTGTGGGCAGTCAACTCTCCATATCTGATAAGAAGGCAAAAGAGGGGCAGGCCAAATGTCGTCAGTGAAAACGAGCAGATCAAATGCTGACAGATCGGCCGACACTAGGTCTTGGCAGCCTTTGTTCTTATGGGTAAAAGGTGTAGTAGCTTGTCCAGAGCGGCCGAATAACGGAATGATCCGCTGACTCGTACTCAACGAGGACGCGAGGACTCTCGTGATGTGTCCATTCGGTAGGGAACAAGCATCGAGTTTGGAATCTGCGGTATCACGACCTGAGGTATTGACTTGATCTCGGGAGATATCGTGAGAGAAAAACCCATCAGATGCTTACGTGACAGTCCTTTTCCATGACCTTACCGTTGCAGGCCGTCTTCAGTCACCTGGTGGTGGACACCACTCCTTCCTATGTGACGATAGCCACCCCACTTCGAATGTGCGTTAGCCGGACTGCAGAGCTCGGTGCAAGGCTATACCGCCCGGTCTCTTGATAGATATCCGAGGTAGCATCGGTGAAACGAGATCGGGATGAACAAGCCTTACGACACGATGCTCCTTCGGTGTATAGTTGGCCAGGTTGGTGAACAATCGACTCTCAGTACCGTATGCATAGAGGTCAGAGGCTCACGACGCCGTCGCGACCAGAGCCCTGGCGCGACAAGAGCACGGTCTGCAAGGTGGCCAACGCCTCTGACGCCTGCGACACGTGATGGGGTACGTTAAATAGACTCTTCCGAGTCGGGTTAGACTATTTTTAGATGAAAGTTAAGAGTCGCGCCGAACGGCCCGCAAGCCACAAGTCCAAGACGGCGCAATCACTCTCCGATCAGCTAGTCAGTCAATATATGCGGAGGTGAGGACACGGGAGCAGCACGTTAGAGCATTTTCATTTGAGTCGGTCACGCTACCACATCTACGGCGGAACTAAACCCCGCTGCGCAGTATGGGACACCTCTTCGCATCAAGACCGGTCTGATCGTCCCCCGCGGTCCCCCTCACAGCCCCATGACAAGATTCGCGCACTGTGGACGGGTGCTCCGGGCCGCGGAGAGTCTTCTCACCGATCTCGAGGCCGTGTGACAGCTTATAACAAGCATGAGCATGGAGGGATCGCTCGTTCTTCCCACAAAGCCAACAACACGATGGGCGGAATGAAATTCAAGGGCAACACAGACGGGACTGTCGGTCTCACTGATGCGCAGCTTCGCGCCCATGTGGACGTAGACCCAGAGCTCATACGCATTGGGTACGAGGTCATTGCTAGGCAGAAAAAGGAGACCTTCCGCGAAGCATGGAGGAACCACTGGAAAGCAGCTTGCTGGTCAATCTTCCTCACCAGCGCCCTCTTCATGGAGGGTTTTGATACCGCAGTGGTGAGTTCTGGCCTTCATAGGAACCTAGCTAACGACAGATCAACTCGTTCTTCGCTCTTCCCGCGTTCCTCAACAGTTTCGGCATCAAGGTTAAAGGAAAGCTGGCCATTCCGGCGAACTATCAAAGCGGTCTTACCAACATTGCTTACGTCGGACAATGTATCGGACTCTTCATCAACGGTTACTGCCAGGAGCGGTTCGGTGCCAGAAAATCATTCATCGGTGGTATGATTCTCATGACGGCTACCATCTTCCTCGCTGTATTTGCTTTTAGCTTGAACTTTTTACTCTTTGCCGGTGAGTAGAGCGCCGTGTAATAGGTAGCTCCTACTGATCAAAGTTCGTGCAGAACTTATGATGGGCATCCCTTGGGGAATGTTTCGTGAGTAAACGCAACATGGGTCATGCTGATATTGTAGAAACCCTATCCACTGCCTACGCCGCCGAGATTTGCCCTATCCAACTTCGAGGCTATCTCAACGCTTTCGCTTCAGTCGGCTACGGCGGCGGCAGCTTCATCTCGTCAGGAGGTGAGTAAGATCTACATGTATGTGTAGCTGATCGTTCTAGTACTGAAGGCCACATCCAAGATGAGCGGACCGTTGGGCTGGCGTCTTCCTTATATGCTGCAATGGAGTACGTATTCATACGATACATCTAGATCAGCACTGACATAGTTTCTCCTCCATCACAGTCTGGCCTGTGCCCCTCGCCCTTGGCTGTTTCCTTGCACCAGAAAGTAGGTCATTGTGATGAGACTACCGCTGACCTCGCAGGTCCCTGGTGGCTTACCCGTAAAGGTCGATTCGAGGACGCGGAAAAAACAATCGTTCGATCTGCACGAACAGGCTTCTACGCCGAAAGAGAGGCCGCGGGCTTCGTCGCTTTCATGCGACACACCGACGCGCTGGAGAAAGTTGAAGCGGCACAAGGTAGCTGGAAAGAAATGTTCTTGGGAGTTAATCTAAGACGAACTGAGATTGTGAGTTGTTACGGTGGGTACTGTCGCTGACCATTTCAGATGCTTGGTGTATGGGGAACTCAATTGTGGAACGGAAACATCATTACCGGTCTGACTGTCGAGTTACTCGAGCTCGCGGGTATGAGCACCGCTGGCGCATTCAATATGAATCTCGTCCTCTCTGCCATGGCTATCATTGGTGTCATGATGTGAGTGCGCCCACAAACGGCCAACGCTTACACGGTAGTTCTTGGGTCGCTTTGGGCTGGTTCGGTCGACGGACTATCTATTTGATGGGCATCATCTCCGTCGGCGCGTGCTTGTTACCCATCGGTATCCTCGGATTTGTGGCCCAAACGAAGTCCCGCCTCAACGCCACTGGCGGATTGATGATCTGTATTAACTTGTTCTTCCACTTCTCCCTGGGTCCAGTCTGTGAGTAATTGTTCTCCGCTATGACTCGATTGTGGCTAAATAGCGTCTAGGCTATTCGATCGTTGGAGAACTTCCCGCTGCTCGACTTCGATCTCGTTCCATCGTGCTCGGTCGCTTCTTCTACCTGGTCAGCGCTATCATTGCCACCCAGCTGCGGGCGCGTATGATCGCTGCCGATTCATGGGATTGGGGTGCCAAGAGCGCCCTTTTCTGGCTCGGCTGCAACCTCGTCTGTCTCACATGGGCATTCTTCAGGTGCGTCTTTGCATATGACTCAAGACCTTTGGTTGACAGCTCGGTAGACTGCCTGAGACCGGTGGCTTCTCTTTCGCCGAGTTGGACATCCTTTTCGCAAACAAGGTCCCCACACGCAAGTTCAAACAGTTCAAGATTCGGGGTGAGTGGAGAATGTGTTTCCCCAAACAGGTTTTAGACTGACGCATCCCACAGACGAGACCGCTCAAGTTGGTGTAGACCAGTCAGCTCTTGCCGAGAAACTCGATGTCGAGCACGTTGAGGGTGTCAATCACGAACTTGTGGGAAAGGCAGAGCGAGAAGAGATTGAGACTGTTGAGCCACTACAGGGCAAGCTTGTGACGAATATTTAGGGTGTTATCGTCCGCTTTTCGGGCTTTGCCTGTTAAGAAGCATAGGCTATAGGGATTTGTACAAATGTGAGACGGAGCAATTTGCTTTGATGTGCTGTATTCAGATCAGAGATATAATGCGATGGTATACAAGATAAGTATATTGCGACGTAGATCTTAGAGCCTGGAGTGATGCTGCCTTATTCGGCGCATCACTGGCCGAGTCGTTCGCAACCCTCGCAAAAAGTGAATGAGCAGTGGTGCGACCCAAGCGGGTTCATGGGAAGGTGGGGACAACTGCCTTGATTAGTGTCCCTGGCGAACATGTAGTGGAACCATTGGACGGCAACGTCACCCGTCGTCTGCGTTGCATTTGTTCGACATGACGAAGTACTGTATCTACAAAGTACTCCAGATGTCCCCCACAAACTGGTTCAGGAAAGCCCTGATGTCCGCATCGACATCAATTCGATCCGTCGTTATTGAGGTCGTGGAGGTGGCCTCATTGTTCTGCTGAGCAGCCTGGAAGCTTGAGTCTGTACCGCTCAGCCTGCTGCCATCAAGCATGTCTAGGCACAAGTTCGCCCATGGAAAGGCGCCGGTACCGTCCGCCATCCGTGAGTCCGGCTCGGCGGGCCATGGTCCATTGCCGCATGGTCCCTGGACAGGTTCCGACCCGGCCGATACACATGTCGGGGTGACTGTTGGGTTGAATGGTAGGCCCGTTCCGTACCTTGCTTCAGCGAGAGTGGACGGTGATCCATCACCAGCACTTCGGATCCTCGCAGCAACGGCGGCGGCGGAACCGCCAGCCACGGCCTGCTGTGCAGCTGCGACTGCCGGACCGATCTTTCGCACTTGAGCACTCTTCCGAGGGATTGCGCGCGGTCGAGACTCCTGGCTCGGGGAAACGGAGCTGGCCGACGCAGAACGCCGGTCTTGCTCCGTGAAATTAGCACCAGCAATACACTGTGCAGCATCGATAGCCCTGCGAGCTTTATCGCACAGCTTCGTCAAGGTTGACAACCCCTCCCTCGCTCGACTACCGCTTCTCGCCGCGTTTGCTAGATCTCGCATTGTGGATAGTCCGTGGAGAGCGGGCGTCGCGAACACGCTAGCGGGAGCTTTCATGGCTACCGCCGCTCTGTTGATCATCTCAGCATTTGCGCATTGTATCTTTGGAGACTTGGCACTCACAGGCAAACCGCCGAGGAGAACGCGTGAAACCAAAAGAACCACCTGCGAAGTATTTTAGTCAGTGACCGTCGGTACTTCCCACGTGAAAGCATACAACACACCACCTGACCACCAACAAGGGGTTGTACAGCACAAGCTGCTTCACAATCTCAATCAAATCTTGCGCACTTTCGTACAATGCAAGAAAGCTGTTCCCATACCGCGACTCGTTGGGCGCTGTGCTATTGAGCTCCAGGGCCCTCGCGAACATGACTCGATTGAGATGTAATCGGGTTTGCGAATGTAGTAGGCGGATGCCAAACCGTTGCAATACCTATATATCGAATAGCTAGTCAGCGTCGTGGCAAACGATAGTACAAGGTGTAAACTCCCTAAGCGAGGGTTCAGGCTCCGATCCAGGGGCAACTCGGCCACTGGCACATTGCATAGCAAGATTTCTGGAAGACTCTTGCGGACTGCTCAAGAGTCAGCGGCGTCGCACGTTGGATGAGAGTGCTGGACACACATTCCACCAACAGCGCGTCCACCTCCAGGATCTCAGCGTATGGCACGGGCGTCATTCGGGTTTGCTATGGCATGTCATGTCAGCTTGAAGCGACACGGTAGGAGAATGGGGACGTACGATATCCATGACCTGCTCGGCAAGGTATATGAGACGATGCTGAGATGTCGTATCAGTGGCCATAGCGGTGATGTAGATTTCCACAGCGAGTCACCTTGGCATAATGGTCTGCAATAACCTGTTCAGCCAATACACCTGGTGCTGAAGGGGTGAGATACTTACATTCCGACTGTTCTATAGGATGTTCATCATCTACGGGGAATTTGGTGTTGACATGACGGTTGCTGGTAGAACATGGTCTGAGCTCAGACGAGCATGAATCAGTCCTGGACCGCCCTGGTATTCCGACCGCAAGTCTCACCTGCCAAAGCTCATCGCCTGTGTCCGGTCATACGTCTGCGTTTGTACTCAAATTGTCAATTTAGGCCGACAGGGCCGAATATCAATTTACCATCAACTCCCACCAGACCCATCGTCGCATGTCAACCTCATCCTGAGGCAAGCCAAAGTGTTTGCCATCGCGATGCAGTCCCAGCTGGGATACAAATCAGCACGCTGGACATTGCGGTCCATGAATGCTCCTTACACGCTGTGCAATCTTGATCCCGCTGCCTAGAATTGGCCAGAACGCCTCGGCGCTCTGCTTGTCTGCGACGAAGGGACAACGATTCAGTATGTGTGCAATGCACCTGGATAACGCTTTTACATACTGTTATCATTGAGCATGTATGTGCCAATCAGTCCGATCGCCTGTACCGACGCTACACTGGCTTGGCTCATGTTGTCGAGACTCAAGCACGACTTGCCCAGTTCGAACAATTCCTGTCCACGACGGTGCACTGATTGAGGACGTCAACAGGCCAATATCGAACTGCCATCATGGGTGCTCTTACGTTGCGGTCGGCGTAGATCGAACATGACCCCAAGCGCCATGACGAGGAACACGCATGCCAACTTGTGTGAATCAGGTGTAGACTCAGTATCGTAGGCTTCAATTAGGTAGTCACCATCAAATACCGGGCGTGGAATGAGGTGATGGCTGCGCGTAATCAGCGTGAAGTTTGTGCGAGGCATGTGACCGTCTCGGAGCCGACTTACATCCAGTCGACCCACTCCCAAAACGCTTGGGTCATGACCCGCCCCTCCTTCTCCCAATCCGGCAGGAGGGCCTGCTTCATCTTCAGAGAGTCGTCCAAAGGGCGGTTCGGCGACGTAGGATTACTGCCGCCACCGCCGACAACGCCATGACCTGCACTCTTGAGCCAGCCCGCGGCTGCCCCCTGACTGGTACTAGGGCCGGAGTAAGTCATGACGACCTCAGTAGCGTCGTCGTCGTCGTCGTCGTCATTGACTCCGTCAAGCCCATCTTGAAGATAAGCTATACCCGCCGAATGCCCCACATATCTCGCCGATCCTTGATCGCTGACAGTAAGGCGGCCAGGTATGAAGCCTAGAACGGGCTCGTCGTTTGATCTTTCATTTTCCTCATGACCGCTTGCTTCTGCTTCCTCTTGTGCGAGAGTCCGGTCGTCCGCTATGCTGGTGGAAGTTGAGTCCTGCGGAGGATCTGTCCGGGGGCGCTTAAGCCGCGTGGGCTTGCGAGCGAGGGAACGCTCAAGAATCGCAATACGTTGGTACAGCTGCAAGCTTCAGCTTTGGCCGCGGAAAGCATTACTCACCTCTTCGGCACCAGGTACACTCGGTCTCCTCGTATCGTTAGCAACGGCGCAGACAAACGCACTACTTGAGTGAACGAGCTTACAGGTTGGTATTCCCATCGCCCGAAGGTCCGTCCGGGCATAGATATGCGCAGCTCCTCCTCTCGCCTATGGCGCGGCATTCGTCAAACTAGGTCTTCCACTAGAACAGTCTTGGGGTTCAGAGAATTCTCACACATAGAACATGGCCATGTCCGCGAGCATTTCAACTTCAGCCTGTTGTCAGGTCAGCTTGAGCAATGACGCCTGCTCAGTACGAGAGGTATAGATGACAAACCTTCGACACTCGAAACAACTGTAACTCTTTCTCTGTCGTTTCTGCTCCCTCTTGGCTGGTGCTTGCTCAACTTTTGGCCCCAGCCCCCGTTCCGCTTGACTTGCCGTAAGCCCCGGTGGCCTAGGTGCGATCCGAGGTGGAGTCATCTCTCGGAAGGTCAGATTATTGGTCGTCGAAGAGATGCTTGATCAAGGCAAGCTGGACGTGCAGAGAATAGTTAAAGAGGAAGGGCTTGGCATAGGTGAGAAAAAGAATGCTTGAAATGAAGACAACTGTGATACCTGTAGGACGAGAGTTCCTGTTATCACGTTACCCTGGAATTCTGACCTGTCGCCAAACAAAATGCAGCAAGTAGCATAATTTAAATTGCACATGCTTCTCTACAACGATTCATATAGAATGCATGCACAACGGCGCGGAATGGTGGAGCTGATCTCTGTTACTCTATCATTGGACGTCTACTAACACAGCAGCATCTATAAACAGTGATAATACCACAAGTCAAGCCGGCAGAAATCACGCGACGTAACCCTTGAGATCAGCCGCATTTGCAACAGGAGCAACAGACGCCAGACCGCTGCCCTCCTTGGACTCAGAGCGGCGTCGGTCGTCCAACTCAGCGCTTTCAACACTTCCAGCGCCTCCCCCATAAGGCTGGCGAACAATGACACCTTGATCGTCCTCGTAGACTTCACCACGATACTCGCTCGATGCACCGAGTTTGTACCAGAGGAATACGGTTAACAACGCCGAAGCGCCGAGCATCGCGAACAAGGTCCAGAGACCGGGATAGCTGAGGTACCAAGTCAGTATATCGTACTTTGTGAAAGACGGAAGACTCACTAGTGAGGCGCATCTTTGGATCGGAAAAGATAAGGTGCGACAGCGCCAGCACAGTTTGCCAATGCGATCATCGCGCCTGTCGCGTTCATCAGTAACCTCGACATGATCTCGTTTCCCGTTATCGAACTCACCAGTAGCAATGGCAGTGCTAGTCGCACCGGTGACCGTGGCTGTCCTGTACGCAATGAACGGAATGACAGCGGCGTTGGTACAAGCAATAAAGCATGCGCCTATGTACCGTCCGGCAACACCCTTGACTGTAGCCAACAAGACATAGCCGACTGCGACGAGAATCAGAGCGCCGATGATGTGGGTTGGTCGGTCTCTGCGCTTGTCGGACCACCACGAGTTGCCGATGATGACGAAGAAGGCGAAAGCGTTGGGAGGGACAGTCAGAAGCTGTGATTTATCTGTAGAGCTTTGATGTCAGCAAAAGCGGGGTGATGGATCTAGAGGGACGAGAGATAGACACGTACAACCGCTGAAGCCCATGGAGGAGATGATAGTAGGAGCAAAGTATCCAAATGCGTTGAGCGAGTTACTGAACGCACGAGACGAGTCAGTTCACGATTGGGGGGGAAGAGGCGGGGCGTGGAAGGAGTCTTTGCACTCACGTCATGAAGAAGTATTGCAGTCTGAGCCAGAAAGTATCGATGAGCTTCGATCCTCTCGGCGAAGTATTGTGCGCACTCACCCAAAGACCCAGAAGTGCCATGACTTGATAGTCATCAAAAACTCTTGCAAGTCGAAGTGTTTGTCGGTACCTAGTTTGCTCACAGTGTGAGTATTGCACTTGTATGTCAAAGTGCAATGCACCGTATAGTTGCAGAACTCACCCTTCGGTGCAAAAGGTCCCATTCGAGTGACGGCCAGTTCCCTCTCCTCCTCGGTCAGGAATTTGGCGGTCTCAGGATAGTCTGGCATGTAGAAGTAGATGAGGACTCCGACGATGACGGCGGGAATACCCTCGAGTACGAAAAGCCATTGCCAGCCGTACAGTCCTCCCTTTCCTGACATGAATGACACTCCTGTGGCGATCAAACCGCCGAAAGCTCCGGCCACCGCGACTGACGCTGCGAAGATGGCCATGCGGGTCGCTCGTTCTGATGGCTTGTACCAGAAACACAGGTACATCATGACTCCGGGCTGGTATGCAAACGCATTTCGCATCGTCAGCGAATCGTACTGAGACTGTGCAATTGTGAGGACGACTTACGAAGAAGCCTGCTTCCGCAATGCCCAAAAAGATCCGACACACGATAAGACCGGCATAAGTCGACACGGCGGCGGAGCAAATAGTCACAATACCCCAAGAAACCATGATCCTTGCGATCCATTTGCTGGGCGTGAAGTACTTGAGGGCGATGTTACTAGGGAATTCGAAGATGACGTAGGGACTGGAAGATGCACGAACCAGATCAGTCCATCAGCGCCGAAGGGGATGCTGCGGGCGGACAACCAGCTCACACAAAGAAGATGGCCACGATGAAGTTGTATCGATCGCCAGCGAGGTTGAGGACTTTGACCAAAGACTCTCCAGGCTTGTCGCTGTTGAGGGTTCGACTAAGGAGGCAAGATAAGCAATGGGATTTGTTAGGATGAGGCCGATGACTCACGCGTTACCGAGATTGGTACGGTCACTACGGAGCTTGCGTGTCAGCAATGATATCGGTATTGAACACTAGTGAACCTACAGGTAGTTGAGCAAGTATGCTGGAATGCCACGACACAACGTTCAGCACAGTCAGGGGCAAGCGGACGGAGCGAGGATATACATACCGATGATAATCCTAACATTAGCAGCCCGTCAGCTTTCGCTTGCCGTCCAGCAAGAATGGAGGGTATGCACACTCACCAAGGCATGATATGCAAGTCGAGCTTGCGCACTAGTCGTTTTTCGGCATTGTTGATAGACATCTTGTTTGTTCACGTTTGCCGTCGATTTGTTACACAAAACAAGTGGCACGCTGGTATGCGGTGAGCTGGAGAAGTGAGAGACAGAGAGGTGGAGTGCGGATGTACGAGTGGGAAGACAAGTCCTGCCGCCAAGACATGAAAGGCAATCGTCTTATATAAGGCGAGACGAGGGGGTGATCGTCACCTCTCATTCTGTCAAAATCTGTCGGCTTTATTCTTCGTCGATCCACCAATAGGAAGAGGAGAATCGTCGCTTCGATCTCGTTGTCCCTATCTCTTTCGGCTTTCGTTCTATGCGCAACTCCAATGAGAACTTGATGTAGGCGCCTTGTTCTCGTCTCTAATCTGCTGCCTATCTGAATCGGCTTTAGTTTTCCTGATTCCACCAATGGAAAACAATGCTCATCGGCTTTTTCCTCATCTCTCGCTTATTCTAACGGCATTCAACTGGCAAACACCTGAGGCACACTGATGCCGCCCTTATACAGGCCTCCCTATCTCTGTCGGCTTCAGCTCCAACGAGCCTCCAATCGGAAGACAAGAAGCAAAAACATCCGCAATTTTTCGCCAAAATGATAAGCCTTGTTTCTTGGGCGGAATCAATGTCATAGTTATTCTTGCTGGCTGAACTTTTTGACTGCTCACGTAAACAGTGACTTGGCGCAGGCTAAAACGTTCTTGGGCGTCGAGCAGAAATACGGTGGGAACGAGCACATGGACAGGTCCAAGTAGATGTGATAGGAGTTAGTAACACGCAAACGGACGAATCGTATCCAACATAGATCAACAGCGGCGGCCGCTGATTGCGATCTTCACATATGTGCCGGAAAGGCGCGACACACCATACACATGACATGGGGTAGACAAGCAGCGCCCAACGCATTCAGCTCAACTGTTAAGCAGGACTGTCTAAGCCGCCACGAGAACGGACCTTATCTACAAGATTCTCGATAATAGGTTGTGTAACGGATCACGATCCCCGCGGTCTTCGCGCTACTCTGTCGGTTTTAGAGGATTATCGTCAATCGAAGACAGGATCGCTTTACTGTTATCACTTTCAGGCTGATGACCTAGTAGGGCATCGTGTCATCCTTTCCGTGAGATACAGACATCGTGTCTTCGCTTCCCTTATGCCTCGACCCCAACAACAAATGATAGCGCGAACCTGGAGCCAAATGTATTCCTCCCGAGACACTGGATTGGGCTCGTCTGGTTCAGGGTTCTAGTCACGTTCTGGCAAGTAATGTGCCTTCACTTTTTCAGCAATGACGGGTGATGCCCCAGATTCCACCTGGGCTGATCAGTACGAGTTTTAGTAGTTCAGGGCGCCATCATCTCTAGATCATCCGCAACTCGTCTCGCTGTCTCCGATATGTGACATGGAAGTGGTTATAGGCTAGTCCGCCATTCGCCATCGTCGTGAAAGGCGGTGAGGTGGGACGGATGGGCTCAACTTCGTATGTGAAAGCTGGGGAGCCGACTGCAGACGCTCGCGAGCGAGCTGGTTCCTATGGCCACAACGTTCTGGGATACAGTGGTCGGACGGTTAGGGGGTTAGGGGGTTATAGGGAGTTTCCCGGGTGTGGGGGTTTCACTTCTAACGGGCTTTTGCACACATGCTCTATACCATTCTGTAGCTCTTTCTGAGCTGATTCTGAATCTGCAACACCCCAGTCAATGGGCGGAATATTGAGCAAGCTATAGTCAAAACTGACAATGTCCACCAAGGTCCA